>JAPVRG010290266.1:1195-12107 GCA_029783565.1 Rhagoletis cerasi
TGCACGCTCTTATAGTAAATTGTTCCAGAGCGGTTAAGTTCTGCAGCTCTTATTATCTTCTCCAGCATCAGATTAAAGAAATCACACGACAGGGAATCGCCCTGTCTGAAACCTCGTTTGGTACCAAACGGCTCGGAGAGGTCCTTCCGAATCCTGACGGAGCTGGTGGTATTGCTCAACGTCATTTTACACAGCCGTATTAGTTTCGAGGGGATACCAAATTCAGACATCGCGGCGTATAGGCAACTCCTTTTCGTGCTGTCGAAAGCGGCTTTGAAGTCGACAAATAGATGGTGAGATCCTATTCTCGCGGGTCTTTTCCAAGATTTGGCGTATTGTGAATACCTGATCTATGGTGGATTTACCAGGTCTAAAGCCACACTGATAAGGCCCAATCAGTTCGTTGACGGTGGGCTTCAGTCTTTCACACAATACGCTCGATAGGACCTTCAAAGTTACTAGTACAAAATAATCGGTATAAGTCAAGGATGCATCGTAACGTTAATTTTAACGTTCACCGAAAAGAAACAAGCGTTTCTGTTGAAACAATTCAATTTTTTATCGTTTAGGTAATTATCAAAATAATTCTATTTTGGTTATTAACGAAAAGAAATCCAATCGTTAACGCTAAAGCTGTAGCATGCCTTTAGGCGCTATATGTTAAAAGTGAGCTGGCAATGGTTTACAACAACAACTTTTCGTTGATTTAATTTGTTTCGCTGTTAACGATTGATGATTTGCTTTGTTTCAATGTTAACGATTGAATTTCGTTTCGTTAATTTAGCTCTGAAACGTAACGACATTATTTCGTTAAGTTAATTTTGCTCATCAACGAAACGAAATGATATCTTTACGTTTGTTGAGCATCCCTGGTATACGTGAATAAGAAGCCCAAAAAATTTTGAAATATGAATGGTTTATTTGACATCAGAAGAATACCAAACAAATTTTTAAAAGAATTAAAATAATTTTATTAATGCTTTTTCGTTTTTGAAATGCTCCTGGGCAACGAAGGGGTATTGCAGCTAGTTTGATATAAATTCAAATTAAAAAGTTCGAAGTTTAGATGAACATTTCTTGATTTTTTCAAAAATTTTTACAAACTTTAAAACTTGGATTTATATGGTTTTGGTTATGGAAGGAACAATATTATTTAAAAAAATAACAAAAAACTTTGGCCTGAAAAACATTGGGCGTATTCATCAGAGCAGTTTGATCACTTATCAGGGACTTATTGATTACTGATGAGTGATTCTTGTCTTGTGTAAACTATGATAACTTATTACAAACAGCTTGAACCGTAAAACAGAACAGAAATAATTTTTAAAATATAAATTCGTAGTATTCGCTGCAAAATAAAATAATCAAACCAACTTAAAGAACTTAAAAGGATTTTCTTCAAAAAAATATTTTCCAAAATAAAAACATATACATGTGGGCATTTCCAATATGACGTGACGTATGAAAAAATGTTAAAAAATAAAAAGGTTTTTCTATATTTGCATAGTGACTAAGTAGTCCTTAACTAAGAAAAAAAGTACAACAATTTATGGTAGAGATTTAAAGGTATAGGCAAATATAAGCGCTGGTGTGACGTTACAAAAGCAGAAGTGGATTTTGGCTTGGAATTCAAAATTGCAAAACTCTGCGAATTTGTACACAGTTTTTTGTAGCAGCATTTACGTTTAACTTTCCAAATTTTTAAATGCAAAAATCTTTTCTCTTTATACGTTACTTCCACTACGTTATTTCCATTGAACATTTGTTGTTAAGATTATTTTTAAACGAACTTTTAAGGCAAATAGAACATGAATGTTATTTTGTATTTTGACTTCAGCGCCACCTAGCTGGTCCATTTTTTACAAATCTATATTTCGACTACATATGGGCAAATCTCCGGAACCGTGTGATTTGTGGTACTCACCTTTAAATTAATTTTACTAATGTCGTTTTACTTTTTATTAAAAATCTGGGCCATTTTAATAACGAATTCGACGAGTTGTAGTGATTTTGTCCGGTGGAATATTGTTGCGGCGGATTTTATCCAGGGGATTTTTGTTGGGGGGATTTTCGTGCGGGATATTTTGTCCGGGTGAATTTAGACCGGGGGAATAAGTCCGACCACCTTTACAATAGATCTTAAGCAAAGTTTATGGTTTCATTAAATTTTTGGAAATTGGGCGTGGCACCGCCGCATATGTCAGATATGTGTATCCCAAAAACCACTTCAACAACATATACCCAATACGATGCACAATGCCTTTTTCCTCCTTAACTTCCGTCTTCAAAATTTTTGAAATCGAAAAAAGCCACGCCCTCTAGAATAATCGCTTATAACTCTTTTTGCATTTAAAGAAAGCTAGTCCCACAAGGATTTATTGTTTCCTTAACGGATTTCATTTCATTGATGTTAAATTTATATTTATGCGTTCAATTTAAATTTTTACGTTTTTTAACGTTGAATTGCACGGTTCCGGAGATTTGCCCACATGCCAAATTCGAATCAAATTGGACAGCAAATACGGCTTTTCAAAATATATTGACCTTAGTGCCACCTAGCGAGACCACTTTTCGCAAAAAATTTTCTGCTTACATAACCAGTATATTTATATTTTAAAAGTCAGCCAAATTCGCCCATAAATACGCTAGATATATGACTCTTATTTTTTTCCCGGTGAACTTTCCGCTGGTCGATGGAAACGCCCATATATAAAAGTTTGTTATGAAATTATAAAGATGTTTTATTAGTATTTTATAGTGCAGTCATATTATATGTACTTTATTCCTCAAGAACTCATTCAGCGTCCCAAGGTGATAGCAAAATGAACGAATGGGGAATGAGGCCCGTGCAATAACCGCTTGAGTCGAGATAAGTCGAACTGAATCGTATTTGAGTACAAAAAATGTACAAAAGTTACTCAAATTACATTATCGCTTAAATTGACATTAGTGGAAACAATCTATACTTAAGATATTTAGGCGATTATTGCGTATTGAACATTTACCTTTTTGTTTCTAATTAAAAATGTGGCATTCTAATTGCCTTTTCCGCACAAAAACGAAACGAAAACTCCATAAAATTTATTATATGAGATAACTTAAGTATTCCGTTTCGTTAATAGTCAATGTTTAATACTAAATATACCAAAAAACACACAAGAAAAATGTGAAAATAAATAATGAAACTTTTGGAATACAGACACAGTTATACATATGTATGTACACAATTATAAATCCTTAAAAACGTTTAAAGCCTCAAATTGATTCGGCCCCTTCCAAATCCACTTGCTAAACTAAACATTTTATTTCTTGTGAACTTTATATATTTTATTAGCCTTCCCGACCTTATCTACTTCATAAACGATTACGTAATTGCAGAGAAGGTTGCATATATTAACGGGTCAAAAACCCTTTACCAAATAAAAAAAAAGAGTTACTGCTATCATCTTGCCAGTAAGCATAAACAATTTAGCCAAACACTAATTCGGTCACGGAGCGGAAACCCTTCTTCAAGTATCTTTGTTGTGCATTAAAGTGTTTGCCATGGGTACACTTACATACCCTGTCGGAAAAAAGCAGACAGTCGCAAAAATTAATTTAAAAGTAGTTGGAAATTAACTGCTTGGAAATAAATGCAGCGCCCGAATGGTCAGCTCTTCAATTATTTTTTGCTAATCATTTCGATCACAGAATTTACAGCGTTTTCGTTGTGTACGCTCGGCAGAATTATACTCTTTGAAAGTTTGATCGAAAAATTTGTTGTTTTTTTTTTCAATAACAAAACAAAAACCATGCTCTAAAATATTCTACTGTAATACTAATACATACTTGCGTTTATCTAAATTCAAAACTTATTTCCGGAAATAAATACCAACTTTGTAGGCAGCTGACAGTGAAAACCATTTTCACTCTCTTATTTTTGCTTTAAAAGACAAAACTAACTTATTTTCAATATTTATTATAAAAAATTAATTATTTTTTAATGAAAATTAAAAATGTGATTTATTTTTTGATTATTATTTGAAAACCTTAAATGAAAAGCTAAAAATTAAAATTAAAATTAAAATTAAAATAGACACATGTATTTTTAAATAATATTGGGAAACAGACAGGTATAACAGTAGTTGGAAACAATCAGATTTTAAAACAGTGGGAAACAAAGCGGGCTTAAAATAGTTAAAAACAAAGGGAATTTAAAATAGTTGCAAGTAGACACATCTTATTGCAGCTGAAAAAACTAATTTTAATGTTTTTTCAGCCAAATATATTTGAAAGTAATTGAAATCAAGCAAAGTAATTGAAAGAACATCGCCATGTTAATAAAGTTAGTTGCCTACAAGAAAAAATGAAGATTTTCAACCACTGGCAGCATGTGCAAAAGTACTTTTTAAATCGGCTTTAAAGCACAGGAAAACTTCGTTAGTCCGGATATGGTCTAATACGAATCCTTCCGTAATCCGTAATTCAGTTGAGTTATCGTTTTTGTTAAACGTCGTTAGAAGAAAAAAGTATGTCGGTACTTCCAACATTTCCTCATCCGGATTCCTGTATAGTCCGGATTGAGCTGGTTTTAATTGATCCGGATTACCAAAGCTCTCCTGTAGTGCCATTTCCGACAGGGTATGTTTGGTATTCGACCATATTGATTTTGCCCTACCTCCACAGCAATGATTTGGTTAAAAAAGCCGCACACAGTTACAGTTCACATGCTTTACTCTTCATTTCGACCATGTTGAAGCCGTACATAGTCTTTTGCGCAAACACAGTCAAAGACAAATTCATGTGCGAATTCTACTTTTAAACGAGAGTATACCAGCGGTCGTGTAGTGTTCTGCCACTCCCCTTTCCCTGTTTCTGGTTGTGCTTAAACTTTTTTTTTGCTACATAAATCGATAAGGCTAACTTGCTCCAGCGTGTTTTTGTTTTTTACTTCTTCCCTGAATCCGGATGAATGGTTTCTGCCACAAGCTGATCGTAAGTATAAGATGAAGTTTAATTCTTGTACTTCCCATTGCGCTTCGTTATTTTGAATACATACACCGCAAAAAACTTGAACTTCAAAACATTTTTTTAATTCGTTTTGTTCTGTTTCTTTCATTATATGTGACCCGGCCTATGAAACGGTGGCTTATTACTCAAAAAAAATAATTTCCATGGTTTCGATAGTTTTTGAGACGCTCTTTCACGTGGTGAAAACTAGAAAGTCCTTTCTTTTTTGAGTCATAAGCCACCTTTTCATAGGCCGGGTCACATATATTAGAATTTCGTTGCCTCAAAATCCACAAATATGGAATGCGAAATTGGGCAAAATTATGCTAGATTAAGTCGAAACAAGTCTATGAATTCAGATGTGTTATTGAAAAAAATTTTATTTCAGAATGTAAAGAATGTCAAAGGTAGCATCTTGATTGAAATGGTAAATAAGATTTTATGTAGCGAACGTTTTAGCCAACGGCCTTTCGTACATGTTTAATCCTTATCTGACGAAAAAAAAAAATATCCCCGAATATTATTATACTTCCAAATGGCTCATTATTAGTAGATGCACTGCGTTTTAGAGAACAATATGTTTTTTGTTTTTTTTTTTTAACTAGTTTATCGTTTTTTTTGTTAGCTATGATCATTGGTTCGTTTAGGGACTGCAGACTTTTCACTGCTTCTTATTAATTACAGATAAATAAGAGGTAAATAAAGAATCATGTTTATCTAACATTATTTACAAGAAATATCTTTTAATTTAAATTGGACTCATGATGTAACATGATGTGAAAATAAGTGCATTAGCACTACATTCTCATTTGAAACACTTCTCCGCTGATCAGTTCCGAACAACGACATTAATGCTACTTGCGATATGAATTTTTGTTCCACACAAATCTGAGATAGATCCTCTGTGGTCACCATTATTGACATGCGATTTGTAAAGCATTTCACAATTTTCACCGCCTATTATAACCATTTACACTTTTTTATAATGCCCCGCTTCTTCGCAGTGCCAACTATGCGTCAAGTACTAAATTTTCTGATAATGCCACCGGCATAAATTGCTCGCTGGCTCCAAATTATAGGTTTTCCCTTAATAACGGAGACCGGCTATTGTAATAAAAGCCAAACAAGAAGTAAAATAAAAAATTGGCAAAGCGTGCTTCACCCCTTCCCACTAAACACATAGCAGAGAATTCTTCACCACAATTTGGTTGCTTCTTTAGAGACTGCTATTCCGAAGTGTGTGTACATAGATTAATATGTATGCGAATAAGATAATTTTGGCCGATGTTTTACATTCACTTTTCCAAAACATCAGGTTGTGAGCCGAGCAGAAAATGTTACTTTTATAAGTTTTTATATACATACATACTTGGCTGCAAGAAACTGCTTATGTGATTCTCATTTTAGGTAAATTGGTTAGATATTCCACGTCGTTGTTCTTGTTGGTTTCCTTTATTATCGTTTTTTACTGCCAACAGGTACAAAGATTGTCTGTTTCTTGTTTTTTCTCTCTTCAACGAATATGTAATTTAATGTAGTGGCAGGTACGTAACAGTCATCAACACAGCTCGCAAGAAGCTATCGATGCAAGTCTTCGCATACGAACAAACTCACTTCCCACATCTAACCCCGCGTTGACCATGGTCGAGCATTCACGAGCCAATTGCTGGCAAACCGGTCAAAATAATAGCTATGCTTAATATATATTTACACTTGACCATGCTCAGCGTTTAATTCAATTGTTTGCTGGCAATTCCTGTAAGTAGAAAGACAGTTCAGGAGTTTAACCTCCACATATTAAGGTAAGTCTTTGTTATTCATTAGTGAACTTTGAGATGTACTCGAAGACATTCACTATTCAGTTAATAAATACTTATACATACATACTTGCAATGCATATATATTAACATATATGCCAAGAATGATAAAATACAAGATTGCGCCGTCCTGGCCATTGACATTGGTGGACACGAATATGCAGAGAATAGAGAGAAAAGAACGAGTTGAAACTACCAAAACAGTTCATTTTACATCGAAAAACGTGTTTTAATTTTGTTAAATGCGAAAATTTTGCATTTTCACCTAATCTATTGGAGAATAGTGAACGTTTTTGTTCAATTGAGGTTGCTGCAGCAACCGTTTTAGTGCACTCCATTCGGCCCACTTTCTCGCCACGGCGTCGTTGCTAGGAAAGCATTTTGAGGCACTACCTTGACGGCTGTCGCAATTTTACACACGGCACTTCATTTTATTAGTTTCTACTAGAGATGGGCGCGGGCCTAAATTTTTAGGACCGGCCCGGCACGAGTGCAAAATACACTTTCAAAAACACGCACGAGCCCGCACGTTACGAATTTCAGTGAGGCCCGGCCCGGCCCGGCACGACGAAACACGCCCAAGCCCGAAATGATAGAGTCGACCTTTATTTTATACACTCTTTTTACTTTGTGTGAATGTATGGTATGTAGTTTATTGAAAAAAGGTATTAAAAAGAATTTCGCAAAAAATATTTACTTAAGCGAATAAATTGAGCACGTACATATAATGTTTTTTTAGATCAAAGAATTATCTCACATAAAAACCAATTACTCAAATTTAGTTTAGAGTTTCAAACGTACATAAATAAAATAAAATAGAAATATTAATAACGGGATTTTTCGTGCTTTTATGAAATTTTACTGAAAATATTCCGGCCCGTACCCGCGGGCTTACGCAGGGGCCCATCTCTAGTTTCTACACAGTCTTCAAATCAAAAATCTCTCACAAATTGCAAATTAATACAATTTTAATGATTTTTCACTGCTACTGATTTGTAAACAAAGGTAGTATCCCCATCCGTCAAAATCGGCAAAACCAAAGTAGCGGTACCACAGTCGGCGCCACCTTTGTTCGCTACACCGTGCTTATGTGCATACTTTGCGTTCATACAGTATACCATTTTGACAAACTATCTGAAAATTTTCATAACGCAATAATTAAATGATGTACGACCAATAAAATACGCCTCCCAAGCTATCATCGTGAGGGGCTGTTTGTTTTTGTGTTCTGTTCTGTTTGAGCTTATATGAATGTATAACCTACATATATTTAAAGAATTTCTCAGACACATTTTTCTTAAACTGTATTTTTCCATTTTCTAAGCGTTGATATTAAAAAAAACAATTGCTTTTTTTGTAATTTCAGTTACTGAAAAGCTGCAGGCATATCTTAAGCTATCGGAGAATTGCGCGAATATCTCGCCGCTCAACTCACTAGACAACATGGATCCCGACTGTTTTGCAATGTCTTCTTATCAGTTTGTGAATTCTCTAGCTTCTTGTTATCCACAACAAATGAACCCGCAGCAAAATCATGCGGGGAATCCAAACGGAGGAACTAACACCACCACCAGCAATGGAGGTCCAGGTGCGGGCGGTGGAGGCAGTGGTTCCGGTGGACAGGGCAACTCAGGTCCCGGCACACCCGGTGGAAACGATTATTTCCCTACAGCCGCTGCTTACTCTCCTAATCTGTATCCCAACACACCACAGGCGCACTATGCTAATCAAGCGGCATACAGCTTAGGTGGAGCGGGCGGTGGTACCCAACAGAATTCTGACATGGTGGATTACACTCAATTGCAGCCGCAACGTCTACTGCTACAACAGCAGCAACAGCATGCCCACGCGGCGGCGCAACATACCGCCCAACAACAGCAACAACCACATCCGCAGCAGCAACACCCGCAACAACAACCGACGCCACAACAAACTAATATTAGTTGTAAATACGCCAATGATCCCTCAACGCCCACCGGTAACAATAACAACACTAACGCCAGTAACAACAACACTAACACACAAGCTCTAGCCAGTCCCCAAGATTTGTCGACGCGAGAGATCTCACCGAAATTGTCGCCCACTTCAGTGGTGGAGAGTGTGGCAAGATCGCTGAATAAAGGCGTGCTGGGTGGCAATCTAGCGGTGGTGGCAGCTGCCGCCAACATAACCAACAATCACGGCGGCGGCGGTGGTGGTGGTGGTGGGAGTGGTAGCGCTGGCGTGAATGTCAACGTTAGCGTAAATGTGCCAATGCACAGTCCCGGCGGCGACTCCGACTCGGAAAGTGATAGCGGCAACGAGGCTGGCAGTAGCCAAAATAGTGGCAACTGCAAGAAGAATCCGCCACAGATATATCCATGGATGAAGCGAGTACATTTAGGACAAAGTAAGTTTAACAATTATTTCCTTACAAGAACCAAATATGTAGATAACATATATACTTATATTCAAACCACACCATTTTCTTAGGAATCACTTTTCATGAGAAAGTTGTTTATCAAATACTTAAATGCAATTCAACATGATAATTAGATATATATACAGTATGTATATTTTAAAAATACCGAAATGTTTCTTTGCTTGTTTACACAAAAAACATTGTGCAGATAAATTAATTTGATGAAATATGGGGTTTCAACAACTATCTGATCACCTTTTACACCCATGCCACCATTGCACCAATTTGTCTGCAATGCTCAGATCCAATAAATCATACAAACATAAGTACAGCTAGATTTTTTATCAATACTATAGACTATGCTCGTAGTCTATAGTGTAAGCATATAAATGAGTTATACAGAATAACTCGAGCCCCCAAATTTCAACGCAGCATAATGTCAAAATAAATAAACAAACCATTCCTGACACTTGCACTTTCTCGTACAAAGAAAATCTCAAAAGCGTGTGGCGAAGTGCTAGGCGACGCGCTGCGGGGAACTTCACCTCTCGTAATAACTCACTTTCCACATGTATTTTCAGCCACCCACAAACACACGTATACAACCTTTGAATACTCAACGTATGCATACATACATACCAGTGGCGTAGCTTGGCATTCGGGAATGGGGATGGGGCAGAAAAAATGTTTAAGCGATAACTTAAAGGTGAGACACACAGTGCCTAGAGACGTGGCTCTCATACATATATGAGCCATTCTTACTGTTATATATTTTGTGTCTACTCGCTTATTCATTACCGAAAATTTGCAATTAAAATTTGACAAGTTTTAACAGCTCATGCAGGATAGCAGTTTAATTTTTGAAGATGCCAGATGTACTGGGTAAATTTTATGAAGAAACGATATTCTCTGATTAAATTAATGAGCCTTCCCGGATAACGCAAAACTCCAAGCTTGAAGAACAATTGTTTTATGAAGGTTTTATTGTTGTAGACTGTGCTTTTATAAGAATTTTGTAAGGCTCTGCATAAGGAGCATCTATTCTAAAAGCATTTTATAAGACTCCGCTTGTTGAAATTTTTTCATAAGCCTATTTTTTCATACTATTTTCTTTTCCATTTCATGACTGAAGCAAATTCTTTACAAATTTTAACCTTTATATCTCTATAGATTTACTTAATTCAGAAAGAATAATCTTTTTTTTGTTGAGCAATTAGTCAGCAACAAGCAAAATTATGCACTTCTATAAATTTTAGTGTTTAGAGCAATTGCGCTTTCTCTTTTCGATCATGATCATGAACGCTCTTCAGTCATTTCGGATTGCACTAGATAACAAAAAGACTTATGGTATTCACACATGCCTGGTTATAACGTTATCTGGTTATGTCGGAATATTTTTTAATCAGCTTACAACAACAAAATCGAGAGTATTAATTTTAACCCAGAGAACCTGATAACTTACTTACTTTTATAAATTTTTCTCTGTAGAGCAATTTCAATAGAAAACACTGGCCAACATGAATCTTTTCTGAGCTAAGGCTAGCCCTTTCTAATAGGTTTTCGGGTCGCTGATTTCGAATCTTAACTTTGAATTGCTCTATCAGCTCATTTTTTTAAATAATAATAATAATAATAATTTGGCGCTTACACATATGTTAGTGTTTGGCCGAGCTTCTCCTCCGATTTGTGGCGTGCGCCTTGATGT
>JAPVRG010290275.1:0-19594 GCA_029783565.1 Rhagoletis cerasi
TAAATAAAAGCACATTATACGTCCAAAAAAGGTAGTTTCACATTTGATAAATAGTAGAATTTTTATCCAAAATTTTTTTGAGAAAAAAATACTGCTTATTTGTTGTTTATTTTTGGATGTGAAGCTAAGAAGAGTGATACGGATAATTAATCACATTAATGTAAGTTCAATTGAATCTCTTTCTATTTGAGATATCATGCTTTCAAACAAATTTGTAAATTTTCAGTAAAAATTCGAACTAAATCGAATTTGCACCACCCAATTTCGAATCGAATAATCGAATGGTTGGGCAATGTTCGAAATTCGGAAAAAATCGAATCTCAACCCCCACTACCCATCCCTAGAACATATATGTATTAGTGGACGTTTTTTCCCAAACTAAAAAAACTCCTTATAAACGTAAAACTATTATACTAACCACATCATTAAGGTAAAATTAGTGGAGAACGCAGAACTTATACTTAAACGCCTGTATACGCAGAATTTTGTCGATTACTGGAGCCCGCAGCGAATACGCATTGTTGCTTACTACAGTCAAAGAACGTAAATTTTATGAGAGGGATTATCGCTTGTCGATGGTATTGTGAGTGTCAATTAGAAGTTCAATTAGCGACAGCGAATAGTTTTTAGTCGCCCATATTTCTTTTGCTGTTTATGAGTAAAAGGATGAGCGATTAAAAACTCTTCATAATCGCGAATTGAACGACTAATCGCCATTCACAATATCATCGACGATCGATAATCGCCCAATAGTCGTTTATCTATTTCTAGTCGACACTCGAAATAGAGGGGAAGGCCTTATTCGCCGAATACAACACACAAGCATTTGCGCAAATACTAACTGGTGCAAATATGAAGAGAGTTTCGAAAAATTCTTAATTGTGCCAATTATTATTTGCGCAAATACTTGTGAGTATAGGAACCCTTTTAGTTTCCATTCACTTTATATCATATCGACAGTTTCCAATTAATCGATACTTATGTATGTAAAAGCATGATAAAAAAATAGAAGGTAGTTTCATTCATTGATTTTCGTCGTCATGTTAGCCATGTGACTTTTGCTGGCTTTATGACATTTTCATCGAAATCAAGCTACCAGCCTTGATAAAAAAAATAATTTTTATCTGCTTTTTGAAAATTTTCAAACAAAAAATATATGTGCATATATAAAAACAATTATCAATCGTTTAAGAAAACAATAAAAAGAAAAAATGAGTTGCGCGTTTAAAGGCTGCACAAATTCCGTACATATGTTCAAGGATTCCGGGTTGAAGTTCTTTGAATTTCCAACGCTCCCTTTTATCAGAAGTAAGTGGTTAGAAGCTCGTGACGGCAATGAAGAGGTCGAGGTAAAATTTTGATTCTATCCTTTTAACTTGTTTTATTTGTTTAAATAGCTTGCAGAAGTAAATGAAGAGGACGAATTCCTTCAAAATATAAAACCACTTAATGATATAGAGTTCGATGGATTAGAAAATTTTCCAGGATATATTGTATCGAAAATGCGTTTAAAGCAGTTCGGTTCGAGAACAAGTGAAACGAAGCAAAATAATTACACTTATGTAAACTCTGTGTCAGAAGGTGGTCTTTACAAACCGAGTTCTGACTTTGTAAGCATATGAGAGCACTTAAACTCGGCATTTATGCGATTAAGGGCCAATTTCACCAGCTCTGTTTAACTTTAATCTCCAATTAAACATCGTTATCCACGTTACCGGCTCCATAAGATATGCATGCATACATTAACTGGATTTTCATGAAAGCAGAACTGATTTGTTTATGCACATGTATATGGTTGTGTATGTTAATTTGTTTCAAAATAAAAGTTATCACGGAAAGAAGAGTTCTCAAGTTTGTTCTA
The DNA here is from genome assembly GCA_029783565.1 of Rhagoletis cerasi. Classification (NCBI taxonomy): domain Eukaryota; kingdom Metazoa; phylum Arthropoda; class Insecta; order Diptera; family Tephritidae; genus Rhagoletis; species Rhagoletis cerasi. The sequence goes on from JAPVRG010290275.1 coordinate 1,862, forward strand.
CTAATGCCCTAAAACGGCGTGTGTTTTAATCATAATTGCTAAAAACTGCAAGAATGCCAGTATACGTAAACAATTTTAAAGTGAAACTTCTTTTTTTATCAGGAACATGGGAAAATACCAAGGCCCATAAAAAACAGCAGAATCTGCCATCCCGAAATACCATAATTTGTATTTTACTACTAACAATGTGGCAACGCCGCTTGTAGTATGTAGAAATTATGAAACTTCAAAAAAGCCTGTATCCGTCAAAAAATTTGAAGTGAAACTACCTTCTATTTTTTTATCATGTGTAAAAGTTTAGTTCGTGTCACCGTCAACGTTGGGCTTCAATCGCTAACGCTATTGACGGATAAGATGACTGAATTTCTGATTTCATAACATATACTTTGCCTATGTTATATTATCAATTTTCAATTTTTAACTAACTTTATTTGCCATTGTGGTGACGCAATCATGGCTCTAAAACGTTCATCTGATATTTGGAATTTTTATAACAAACTTGAAAATAAGAAAGTGGAGTGCAAAGAATGTAAAAAAAACATTTGCTGATTTTGGAAATACAACAAATTTGGTGAATCATTTTAGAAAAGTGCATTCTCTAATATATGTAGCATTTTGGTTGGATGCCTGTTCAGCAGTCGAATTTATAACGTACTCGAATACCGAGATCTGAACTCGAATACTCGATCCGAGTATCTGACTCGAATTCCGACTCGATTTCTTTTTTAATGAGTACCAAAATACTCGAGTACCAAAAATAGCCGACTCGGCACATCACTAGTGTGCAATGCATTTTTATCTGTCTTTACACATATGTATGTACCTACGTAAACATACATACAAGCATACCATAGAATCCATATTCGAAATAATAAAAAATATACATAAATATTAATAAATTAGCAAAATAATTAAAAAAAATTAAATTAGTAAATATATTATATTGATACTCAATTTGTCACGCCTATCACAATTTGAGTATAAATATAGAAACTATAATTACAAATGCTTTAAAGCCGTCCTAAATACATACATACATAATTAGCAGAAGAACTACGGTACGTACAAGTATTACCTGCTTTTATTTTCATGCTCTTCACTTCCATCAAAGAGTATACAATTTGATATAATTCACTTGGATTAAAAGCTTTTCAGATGTATAACTTTGGTTTTATAGTAAGCAATTTTTGAACTCCATATACTAGAAGAAAAAAAATCGTTGCACAAATGCTCACCTTTTGTAGTATATTTTCTAGCGTTTGGTTTACAGCGCGCCGGCTCAAATGGCTTAAGTGGCTTGCGTGCAGATGAGCTCTTTCGTTTACTCGCAAGTATTTCCGATTCGTAAGTGTAAGCGAAAGCAAGCCAGTGACGAATATGAGTTGTATCTCATAGCCAAACACTTGTGAAAACTTGCCCAACACAAGCTACTAGCTCACAAACCGACACTCTATGGTGGTTATTTCGCTTGCTTGACACTTATAGCGTTTTCTTTTCTCAATGAAAATGTTGCTTCAATATATGGCAACATTATGTAAATGTTCCCCGTGCTTTGTAAAAAGGTTGAATTTTCCGTATGAGAAAAGAATAAAAAAACAATACCAACTTGATAATTAATGATTTTACTAACATATTCGCAATTTATTTCATTAATTTTAATAAAATTATACAATTCGCTTCTATTATAACATAAAAATTTATTTATGAAGTGCAATTACTACAAAACACGCATCAACATCTGCTGGACAACAGTCACCGATACGTATTAACAAGGGCAAAAAATGTTGCACTTCAGCCGGGCCAGAGGGCAACATGTTGAGAAAAGAACAAACAACCCAGATGCTGAGAAAAGAACACGCAAATTTGACAGCCCTGGCATAGGGCAGAATGAATGCAACATTATTTCGAGAAAAGAAAACGCTATAAGTTTCTCTCAAGCAGTTCAAGGTTGTGTTATCCTGATCCACTGCAGATAACTGATATGTAGACATGTATACTTACATAAATTGTGTATATAAACACAAGAATACACATTTTGTTAACGCTAACCGTGTACTGTGTTTTTATAAAAACAAACACATACATATTTCTTTGCAAATAAAAACAAAAGTAATTTAAATTAGTGGCACCAACTCCGTTCATCTTTACATTTTCCATAAAACCAACGAGTCAGCCATGCATCCTTTGTTGATAAATTTTGTACTTCTGCTTTTATGTCGAAATCCTCCGCATAAACCTTTAAAAAATTGAAAAACATTATAATCAGTATTGTTTATACTACCTTTAGAATATTCAAGTATTTATGCATATGCAGGTGTTAGGATGGTCAATACAAACAATTATAATGCAATTACTCAATAACGTAGACCGGCTGATCCGTAAACTCGTGTCAGCTGACACGACCTGCATAACTTACAAGAGCGCCATGTAAATAAAAACTCAACAACGTAGTGTGGGCCCTAATACTTGTCGCCCCTAATTTGTGTAATAACAAGTAAAGAAGTCTAAGTTTGGGCGAAACCGACCATTAAATACCCTGCGCTCGTATTAAACATCGTTTGTTCACGATTCTGAAACCTACCGTTAGGAGCAGAGATGCATTCTTTTGTGAATAATTATTCACTTGATTTATCGTAAAATGATTGCAGCCATTTTTTAATTCTTTGACTGGGACTTCAAAAATGAAGTCACCATTCAGACTTCATTTTGTGACTTCGAATTCTTTTTTCATTCATTTTTTGGTTATTCATGTATTGCATTCATTGAATAAAAAGTCTCACTGAAGTCAATTGAAGTCAGTTGGAGTCATATGGAGTCAGTTGGAGTCATATGGAGTCATTTGAAGTCAATTTACCTGTGGCATACGAGACATGATCGCAAACTATTTTTACTCAAACAATACTTATTCAACTGTAAAATATATTATATAAAAAATTAATTATGGATCTTGTTAGTACTCTTTGTGAAAAGTTAACATTGTTTTAGCCAATGCACCGCTAATCATCAGCTAATGGAAAAGTGCGTGCATAAAAAACGTAATTTTCGGACCGTCGCGATTAACCTTGGGCAATGGCGCAATTTACGCGGCGCTAGCGCCATAACGCCAGCGCTAACTTTGGCGCTAGCGTACGCTGCCAGCGCAATAGCGCCATTGTGCATCCATTCAACTTATATAGTAATATCTATAAATAACCGTCTTGCCATCTCCTACTGTCGGCTCCATCACTCTTATTTCATTTAGCGCAATTTTATGGAATGTGGTCGGCAAAAATCTTTAAAACTGCAAATTAAGTTAAATTGAATAAATATTTGTGTTAAAATGGATAGTCTGTTAGATATTTTCGATTTCACTAGAGAATGCACCACGTCGAGGACGTCTATCAGATGACTAATTCGAAAAGCTGTTGCTCTTAGAAGTTAATAATTCACTATAAGTTCCCTTTGTTTATATTTTGTTAATAATGCATATGGTTTTATAATAAAGTTGTTATTATGGATCATTATAAGTAGTTTGTATCAGTGATGCCAGATAGTCTCCGCTAAATTTCCCACAAAAATGGGAAAAAATTCCCTCAGTTTCCCACATATTAAATAAAAAATCCCATGAAATTCCCACAGAATTTAAATAACTTTTTATTGGGGGTATCGTATTTTGACGAAAGAAATTCTGAGATAGGTCGTTCTTTGACCGATTTTTAAATATAGGGTCGTATTAAAAAAAAGCAATTGCTTTTTAAAACCTTTTCTCAAATTTTTAAAGTTTCTTCATACAAATTGATGTCAAATTTGTCAAAATTTCAGAAAAAAGCAAACACTTTTTTTTATTATTGTTATTGAAGAAAATTCTGAAAAATATTTTGAAATAGGATCTTCCACTCAGCAGTCGATTTGTGATTTTACGTTCAGCATGACTACTACATTTATACGTAGGCAGTTCTGCAACCAAAATATCCCTTTTTATATGAGAGACTTAAAAATGTCCCTTTTTTCCCTTTTACAAAATTTTGTAGTGAAATATCCCTCAAAAAGGGTAATTTCCCACGATCTGGCACCACTGGTTTGTATAAATTTTGTTGCAAATAGTTAGTGACTTCACTCAAAAAATGAAGTCAGTAAGTGACTTCTCTAAATGACTTCAAAGTCGTGACTTCAAAAAGACTTCAGACTTCATTTTTTCATTCTTTAGTCAAAAAGCTAGTCAATGAGTGCATTCGAAATTGGAGTCATTGAATTCGACTTCAACTGATTGCATTCGCATATGAGTGCATTCTTTTACAACCCTGAAATCCAGCGGCATATAGTCGGGCTCGAACCCCTGACACTTAAAATCTTAGCTGGAGGTTTGTTGCCATCAAAAAAAGGTTAGCAGTTTTACCAAAAGGTAGCATTTTTAGACAAAGTTGTGTATTACAAAACTTGAAAACTGCTGCAGTAAAATTTTATTTTGAACCGAACCGAACCATTTTTTAGAGTGGTTTTTGGTTCGGTTTTAGCATTTGAAAATAAAAACGGTTCGGTTAGTGGTTCGGTTCGAAGCCTGAAAAAGGCGGCGGTTCGGTTCAAAAACCGGTTCGGTTCAAAACCGGTTTGCAGCCCTGAATAATAATAATAATAATAATAATAATAATAATAATAATAAAATAATAATAATAATAATATTAATAATAATAATAATAATAATATAAGATTAGGGCCTACACAATAGGGCGGAGTGAAATATAACATTTTTTTACTTTTCGCAGAAATTGAACTAGCGTGGATGTGCAAAAGTTGTGGCTTAGTATACTAGGGATCCTCCAAAAAATTCAGGTTCTTAACGTTTTGTCTTCAGGTGCCACCAGGACTTCGAAAATTAGAAAAATTTCAAAAATTCACTCTTAATTTGTTGAGAAAGTTTTAAATCTACTTCTCAATTTAACGTAGCTAAATTTCGACTTAGCCCGAAATCGCGATATATTTTAGTAAATTGTTTGATGATTTAACAATAATAATAACAATAACGAACAAACTTGCAATTTCAAAATAACCCAAATTCTGCTCTAACGCTTAATTCCTCACCGTTAAGTCGTGTCTTAAATTTAAATCTTTGTGAAGAAATTATGCGTAAAAAAATATTAAATTTATGGAGTTGTAATTTAGTTAAAAATTCTACACTACCTGGTTTTTAGTATAGTAGATAACCAGAGGGGATAACCACAGAAAATATATACCCAAAGAATTAATATTTTGAAGTCACCATATTGCTAATCTTTAGCAGTTTTTAATAAAAAGTAAAAAAATTATATTTTGAAAATTAATTCACATACCAAAAATTAGTAGCCTAAGCCTTTATTTATTTATTTATTTATTTATTTGTCGGATCCTATTACAAATTTGGAGCATTAGTATGATGCTTGGTTAGAGTGGCGCGCACTGTAGTAAAACTCACTTGCCTAGAAAATGTTAAAAGAGTTAATAGTAGGCGATGAAATCAAAGTGACACTTAAAGTTACTTGTCTTAAAAAGTCTATAAAGAATTAATAGTAGGCGATGAAATCAAAGTGACGCTTAAATTTACTTGTCTTAAAAAGGTTATAAAGAGTTGATAGTAGGCTATGAAGCAAAAGTGTGGAGAAAAATATTGAAGGTTTTTTTGGGCATTGAGTTTTCTGAAGTGAAAGGTGAAAGTTATCATTATCATTATTCTCTCAAATTTCAAATAATTAAATTTTATTAAGAATGGCAGCACCTTTACCCTCAACTCGTGGCCGAAACACTCGATGTCCATTATATGGAATTGGTTCACCATTTAATGCTAATGTTTTGCCAACTTACGAGGATATTTTAAAACAATATTTGTTCACAAAAAATGACCTGAAAATGAGTGGTCACCTAAAGGATCCTACTTTAGTAGAAGTTACCAATATAATCGTACCACAGCTCCAGGAAATTTGGCACAAAGCTTCTTTGCCTATTATATCAAAGGAAAGAATAATAGGAAAGATACGAGAATACTGACACAGATATCGGGAACTACTAAAACCGTACAAACAGAGGGCCAATGTTGAAAGCTACAAAAGAAAAATCGAAGTTTTCAAGGAAAAATCCAAGAGCTTATTTGACATTGCAATCTGTAAGTGCACCTGTTTTGAAAAATGTACATGTGAAAAATACCTGTTTGGAGCGAACGTTTTTGCTAGATCAGCGGAGTGCCAGAAAAATGATGATAGGGAGCGTTGATAGCAAAACCACTAAACAACTGCAGAAAAGAGAGAAAAGAAAACTGCAAGAAGTAGCATCGTCCAGCATTGTAAAATCTGTCAAGATACAACGAGATGGTAATGATTGTCCTATTCAGGAGCCCTTGAAAATTGACCTAAGTTTGCCTTCAACTTCTTCAGAGCCTTCACCAAAACCATCTGTTTCTTTTATATCTGGACAAATGCGTAAATCACTGCCAAATTTAGCAAGAGAGTGCGATAGATGGGGTCTCTCTGATCGAGGTGCGGCTGCGGTGTCCTCAGCATTACTACAGGACCTTGGAGTTGTGACCGAAGATGATACTACATCTGTTATAGATCGCAGTAAAATAAGACGCGAAAGACAAAAGGTTAGGAAACAAAATCAATCAAATGATGAAAAAGATCTCATGTTGAAATCGTTATATTTCGATGGCCGCAAGGATTTAACAAGAAAAACTATTATAAAAGATGGCGCCCATCACCCTATAAACGAAACTGAAGAACATGTGGTTTTGGTGCAAGAGCCGATGTCTGAGTATTTGGGGCATGTAACCCCTGTATCGGGGACATCTTTCAATATTTTTACGGCCATAACAAATTTTTTATCTCTAAAGGGGTACAAAACTGATGAGCTGGTTGCCATTGGATGCGATGGAACTAATGTAAATACCGGGAATGAAAATGGTATAATACGTAAATTAGAAGTTTATTACAAAAAGCCTCTCCATTGGTTTGTATGCCTCTTACATACAAATGAACTTCCTTTGCGACATCTTTTACTGGCTTTAGATGGTCCAACGCATGGTCCAAATTCGTTCTCCGGTCCAATAGGTAAAGCATTAAAGCACTGCATGGGACCAGTTGTAAAATATGTGGCAATTGAAGGAAATGCATTACCAAAACTTGATATGACGGAGCTAAGTAACGATCAGAGATATCTGTATAGTATCGTTTTGGCTGTGACATCCGGTGACTGTTCCAGGCATTTATCTAATCTTCAGCCTGGCCCAATTTCACATTCGCGGTGGCTTACAACAGCTAGTAGAATACTGCGTTTATATATATCATCTCAAAATCCTAGCGAAAATCTGATAACATTAGCCACCTATATCGTTAAAGTCTACGCACCAGTGTGGTTCGCGATCAAAACTAAACCAGGATGTTGGGATGGAGCACGACATTTTTTTTTAAATTATTTATTTAAGCAGATATCTGCCTCAAATTTAAAAAAAATGTAATTGATCCAGTTATTCAAAGGAACGCATACTTTTCACATCCAGAGAATTTACTACTGGCTATGCTTACTGATGACAGACCAGCTATTAGAATACTAGCTTTACGACGAATTTTGAAAACTAGAGACCAGAGTCAAAACAGCATCAATGTTAGAAAGTTTCAAGTTCCAGAAATTAATTTTGAAGCTGACGAGTACTACGAAATGATACCTTATGCTAATTATTTACACAATGAGCCTCCTTTAACAAAATCAATCAGCGTGGAAGAGCTTAAAAGTTATATTGAATCAAATGAAAATTTAACATTTCCAAATTACCCCTGTCACAGTCAGTCTGTCGAGAGATGTGTTCGTTTGGTCACAGAAGCTGCAGCCGCAGTAGGTGATTCGCAGAGAGACGGATACATCAAATCAAGATTAAAATCCAGATATCTGATGCCTCAATTTGAAAAAAAATCTGATTATAAACTGAACTAATTACTTGCTTTTACTTATTTTATAACACATTTGAATACTGTTATTACCTTATATAATTACTTATAAACTGAACTAATTACTTGCTTTTACTTATTTTATAACACATTTGAATACTGTTATTACCTTATATAATTACTTATAAACTGAACTAATTACTTGCTTTTACTTATTTTATAACACATTTGAATACTGTTATTACCTTATATAATTACTTTTGTTACTTATTTTTTTTTTATATTTTCCATTTTCAGTAGTTTGGTGGCACCTATGGATATTTAATTTGTACCTTTGAATTTTTTTGTGTTAGCGTTGATACCAAAAATAACTTATTCTACGCCCAAGTTAAGAGAAATAAATATTAGCAATGTAAAAAAAAAATTAAAAATAAATCAATACTTTTCCCATTTTTTTCCAAATTCAGAGGCCTTGTGGCACCTGAAGATATCAATATTTTTTTAAATAATTTTATCGGTAAACTAGTGTTATGAAGCACCAACTTTTGCGCACCCACGCTTATCGATATCAGTGAAAAAAAAATTTCACTCCACCCTATTACACAATATCGAGCCCTAACCGCAATTTTGGAGTAACCAACAAAATTATCAATTTTAGTTTTTTCACGTAGATCCATAATTTTTCCTCATTCAAACCATCTCACAAAATATCATAACCGAAATAAGTTCCGCTACAAAGTTATAGCAAAAACAATTACAGAGTAAGTGAATTTTTGCACTCTGTTTACATTTTTCATGACTGCGAAGTGCTACTTACATCAAAAGTGCTTCTTTGCGCTATCTTGCGTATAGTTATATAAACTATTAATTTCGAAATAATTGTTTATTAGTTTGGTTTTTTTTGCGAAACGAGGTGATAATTGTTGCATATATTGCATAAAATAGTATAAAAAAATATGGAGCATAATCATATTCAAGAAAAAGTAGGCTCTGAATTAGCACATGGTTTGTCAATAATATATAGATTAAGTGTATCATGTATCGTTAAAAGTCGACTCCAAAGTTAGAGTTACGAAAAGATGTTACATAGGCTAGCAATAAACCTGACAAACGTAATGGTATTTCATTTTTCGTGTTTATAATACGCATTTATGTCATGATTTTGTGCATTACTTGTGAAAATGCAAATTATGAAAAACAAAAGAACGGAAAATCGTGATTTCAAAGAATGAATAATTATTTAGAACATTGATAGACCATATGAGTGTGATAATGTGAAATTTTATTGTAGGTAAACCTTGAACAAAATGACTATTTTATAGCTTTGAGTTTTTGTTGAATTTTTTTTATCTATGTATAATGCCTCTATTTTGTTAAGCTCAGTTAGTATAGACTTAACTTAATTTAACTTACCGTAAGAAATCGTCAACGATTACTAAACATGTCAACTTAAGCCAGAAACGAAAATAGTTTGTTTTTTTTATATTATTTTCCAGCTGTTTTGTAGTTGGCCGTTTATAATGCACATCAAAGAAATTAATTCGAAACAAAATTTTTGCGTTCATTTATTTTTAAGAAATATACAAACGAAAATCTGGAAAACCTGATTCCCTCACCGCTCTTAAATAGTAATTCCGTAACTTAAGAATCTAAAGTCTAGGTTCTTAGGTTTCTTACGGTAAGTAAGTTTTGGCTAACCGTAAACACAGTTTCTCATATGCATAACAGGTTGACCGAAATATTAAGTTAAGTTACGGAAATTAAGTCTAGACAAACTGAGCTTTAAGTTAGTGTCAAATGTAATGGATAAATCCTATGAACCAAACCAAAAGTTCGACGTATCTTATATTACTGCTTACGTCGTCCTTTGATGTAACCAACACAAAAATGCTAGACAGATGAGTCAACGTGACAGCAAAATAGGTGTAACTGCAAAAAACAATACTTACGCTACAGTAATATCAAAAAAAGTAATCAGAATATCTGAATAAAGCACAATGTGGGGCATGTACCGAGTTTCATGTAAATAGCTCTGCCTTATTTAAAAAAAAACCTTCTCCTGAAAAATCTTCTTTCTGTTGGTTACACTAAAATTGCGGTTAGAGCTGGATATGTTAGTGCTTGGCCGAACTCTCCTCCGATTTGTGGCGTGTGCCTTGATGTTGTCACACAAAGGGGAGGGGCCTACAGTTTTACACCGACTCCGAACGGCGATTGTATTTCATGAGAAGCTTTTTCAAGGCAGATATACACTCGGATTTTTGCCATTGCCTGCCGAGGGGCGACCGCTGTTAAGAAACCCGCCTTTTTCCTATAATTTTTTTGCGATGTTGCTCGGACCAGGGCTTGAACTCAGGCCACGTGGATTGGAAGTGCTATCTTCTAACCACGACACCACAGCGGCCGAGATAAACTTAAGTAGTCATAAGTGGGCGGTGTCACGCCCATTTTCCAAAATTCCATAAAAATCTTATTTCTTAAGAGATTGTTGTGAATATCAACTTTAAGTAAATTACCGGTCCTAAATTTCGAAATAACGAAGTCTTCATGTTTCTGAAAAGTGAGCGTAGTTTTAGCCCGATTTTTCAACATCTTGCTTTTTTGGGTCAAGGACATTAATCATACCGAGTTTGGTAGAAATTGATAAAACGGTTACCTATGCAATTATTAGTTTGCGGTGCCAAACTCCCATTTTCCAAAAATTTGTTATAATCGTATTTCTTGCTAAGGAATTATTAGAAAAAAAATTTTGAGGAAATTATATTCAGTAATTACCAGGGTTCGGAAATATTCATATATGAACATTCGCGTACCTACATTTATGATTTTATACGCGAACATGAACGATTCAAATATTCGCTATTGATTCTCGTTCGCGAACGAGAAGCATAAAACAAATCCAGACCGTTCGCGTCCGCGTATGCTAGGTACGCGTATGTATTGGTGAAACAAACAACGTGCGTTCATATGGTGACGTGCAATATTGTCAATGGAATTAATATCAGTGACATTAATACACATTCCGAAAGTAAAATAATGTCAATGACATTAATACACAGTCCGAAAGTGAAATAATGTCAGAAGAATTGTGGAAATAATGTCATTGACATTAATACACAATTGTAAAGCGAATTAATGTCAGAAATGTTAAAAATCATGCAAACTTTACGGTGACGTGTAATAAGGTCAGCGGAAACAACGTCCATGGACACTATTTCTTTTCATCCATATAAAATATTGCCTTTTCGAAAGCGCAGTAAAATCCATGGACGTTACTGCGCATTAGAAAAAAATTTTGACAAAATCCTGTTTTAACATACCTACATACATATGTACATAGTATACAGCTTTAAAAGTGCTTAACACCACTGCCGCGGCGTTCGCGCAAGCGTGCTTTGGAATAATTATACTTCATAAATAAATTTGTATGTTATAATGGAAGCGAATTATATAATTTTAATAAAATTAATAAAATAAATTTCGAATAAGTTAGTAAAATCATTAATTTTCAAGTTGCATGGTTTTCATGTTCTTTTCTCATTGGGAAAATGCAACCTTTTTACAAGGCACTGGGAAACATTTACATAATGTTGCCATTTATTGAAGCAACATTTTCATTGAGAAAAGAAAACGCTATAAGTCTAAAAAACAGAATTTATTTTTCTAACATTACATACTTCACTTTAAGAGCGTGAATCAATTCCAAAGTGAATTAATGCCAATTGACATTATTGCACGTCACCGTTCATATATGTAGCTACTATAACTTGCATCGATACGTTCGCGAACGTTCACCGCTGTCGTTCACCTTCACAACTGAATGTAAGTGTTGTGTCAAACATTCGCGGAAAGCTGGTGTGGTTAGGTATACTATACAGATTTGCACCGTTCATTCGATTTTCAAATATGAGGTGTCGAATGAAAAAAAAAATTAGTGCTCTGTAAATTTTGGTAAAAATATGTAGTAGCCATCCCTTCAGCTGAAGTAAGCACTACACTATCAATATCTCTAGAACCAAATACCTTATATATTTCTACCTTACGGCATAATTTTGTGCTTTTTTATTGCCAATTTATGCCGCAAAAAAAATGTTTTTGCTCTGTAAATTTTGGTAAAAACATGTAGTAGTAGACCGGTTCAAAAAAAATTGTTTTTTTTTTTCTTTTCATGATATAAGTAGAGGAATGAGTTGGTCTACATGTCCAAAGACATTTTTTCAAAGGATATTCCCCAATATCTTGAATATAGGATTAGCGAATCGTATTTAAATGTCAAAAATTTTTGATATAAATCTATTATCGTCTTAGAACTCAAAATTTATATAATTGGAAGCTATTTCGGGCTATTTCGGAAAAATCACCAAGTTTATAGGGGTAGTTTTTAGCCAGGAACTCAAATACATATGTTGATATTTTTATACCCGAGCGCACTTGTGCACAAGGGTATATTAAGTTTGTTCACATAACGGTTGTTTGTAACAGCCTAAAGGAATCGAGAACGATATAGACATATATATCAAAATGCTCAGAATGAAAAGAAAAATCGATTAAGCCATGTATGTCTGTCCGTCCGCCCGTCCGTCCGTCCGTGTACACGATAACTCGAGCAAAAATTGAGATATCTTAATGAAATTTGGTATGTAGGTTGCCCTTTACACAGGGTAGGTTGGTATTGAAAATGGGCGAAATCCGACAATAACCACGCCCACCTCCCATATAATGGTATTTTCGAAAAAATTAAAAAACTACGATATTTCAGTAACTACTGAAGCTAATTGACTCAAATTTGATATTTGCAATGATATATTAACGAGCAGTAAGAATATTATACACTTTGGAAAAAGGGGCGGTGCCACGCCCACTTATGGATTAATATGTATATCTCGGTAACCGCTTTACCAATTTCAACCAAACTTGGCACAAGGTTTGACCTTGGCCTAACATAGATAAATGCTGAAAATTTTTTAAATCGGACAATAACCACGCCCACCTCCCATATAACGGTAATTTTCAGAAATACAAAAAATGCAATATTTTAGTAACTACTGAAGCTTATTGACTCAAAATTGATATTTGCAATCATATATTAACAAGTAATAAGAATATTATAAATTTTTGAAAAAGGGGCGTAGCCACGCCCACTTACGGATATATATGTATATCTTGGTAACCGCTTTAGCAATTTCAACCAAACTTGGCACACGTGTTAATCTTCGTCCAATGTAAGAAACCGTCGAAAATTCTTGAAATCGGACAATAACCACGCCCACCTCCCATATAACGGTAATTTACAGAAATACAAAAAATTCGATATTTTAGTAGCTACTTAAGTTTATTGACTCAAAATTGATATTTGCAATGATATATTAACAAGTAATAAGAATATTATAAATTTTTTGAAAAAGGGGCGTAGCCACGCCCACTTATGGATTTATATGTATATCTCGGTAACCGCTTTACCAATTTCTACCAAACTTGGCACACGTGTTAATCTTCGTCCAATGTAAGAAACTGTTGAAAGTTCTTGAAATCGGACAATAACCACGCCCACCTCCCATATAACGGTAATAAATACAAAAAATTCGATATTTTAGTAGCTACTTAAGTTTATTTACTCAAATTGAAATTTGCAATGATATATTAACGAGTAAAAATAAAATTTTTTTTTGAAAAATGGGCGTAGCCACGCCCACTTATGGATTTTTATGCACATCCCGGTAACCGCTTTACCAATTTCTACCAAACTTGACCAAGTGTTAATCTTGGTCCAGCATGCAAAACGGTCGAAAATTTTTTAAAACAGTGAATAACCACGCCCACTTTCCATATAACGGCTATTTACGGAAATACGAAATCTGTTATAAACCGGTAACTACTGAAGCTTATTTACTCAAAATTTATGTTTGCAATAACTCCTAAGCAAGAAGTACGATTATAAAAACTGTTTGTGAAAATGGGCGTGACACCGCCCACTTATGACTACATACATATGTGTATCTCGGTAACATTTTTATCGATTTCTACCAAACTCTATATGTTTAATGTACTTCACACAAAAAAAGCAGGCTGTTGAAAATGCTTTGAATCGGGCTAAAACTACGCCCACTTTTCATATAACGGTAAATTTTAGATACATGGAAACTTCGATATTTCGAAATTTAGAAACGGTACTTTACTCAAGGTTGGTAGTCACAACAATCTCTTAACAAGAAATAAGATTTTTATTGACGGTAGGAAAATGGGCTTAACACCGCCCAATTATGACTAATTAAGTTTGTCTCGGTAACCGCTTTACCGATTTCTACCAAACACAGCTAAACTATTTCTCTAAGTTTAACTGAGAATAGTGTCGAAAATGTTTGAAATGGGAAAAAACCATCCCTGTTTACCACGTAACGGTAGGTTTCAGCATCGTAAAAAAAACGATGTTCCATACGTGCGCCGGGTATTTATTGTTCGGCTTCACCCGAACTTAGCCTTCTTTACTTGTTATCTTACCAAGCAATCACGATTAATAATAAATAGAATCTGCAACTCAAAATTGACAAAATCATGAATATCATTTTTCAAATTTTGCAACTATCCCCAAAAATTTTCCAATATTCTCAATACTATATACCATCCTATTGTATTTTTCCGCCCTCTTCAATGGCATCAACGGAATTTCGTTAATTTTTTTTAATTCGAGTTATTACCGATTTTTCTCAAAAGCAGAATGGCTTGCTGCTAAAGTTTTTTACGACGGAAATGTTTTTTCGATAACTGATTTGTTTTTTTTCAATTATTCTAATCCTAATCTTGTGGCAAGAACATATCGAGCCCTAACCGCGAAAATAACGTAAGCGCCAAAAAGCTAATTTTACAGGGGAGAGATTTTTTTTTGTTTTTTTTCATAATCCGTTTGGAAAATTTTTGTGAAACTCTAAATGTAGTCTAAGCCCGGTTCACTACAAGGTATAGACTCATCTTTAACTTCACTTAACTTAATTTGTACGCAAAAATAGTGAATTTGGCGCTTACGTTAATTTCGCTGTCACCATGATAGGCTGCTAGACAAAAAAATGGCGCATACGTTAATTGAATTTTATCAAAAGACGTTGCAATTTGCTTTGGAAACACTTATTTTATTTTCTTTGTAGGACGCATTCCATGCATAAAAACATAAACAAGTAAATAAATGATTAAAATTAATACTGCAAGCCTTTGTTTCGCTATTTTCGATATACCCGTATTTAACTGAAGTGAAATTATTCTCGAAAAAAAGGACGCAGTTTGCTTAATTGCGAATTTACCTTTTTTGATAGCAGATGATCAGAAAATTTTTTCCAATTTAAAAAATTTAAATATTTTAACGATACGCATATACATTCACAATTTACATTTATGCATGTAGTGTCACTACTAACTCCTATGTCGCTTACGTTGTTTTTGCGGTAACTCCAACAGCGGGTGTCGCCACAGAACTGTCGCTTACTATAAAATTGAAAGTCGTATATCTCCGTAACTATGACGATTGACGATACAATATTTTACCAGTTGACGTGTTATGGGTTTTGGAACATTTCTGTGTCAAAAAGTAAATTTCGGAAAAAATGTCGCTTACGTTAATTTCGCGGTTAGGGCTCGATATGTGATTGCATGCGTGTCTGGTGAGTATAAGTACCTTGTGGCGCTGCGCGGTGAAAGGCCAAACTAAATTTTAGCTGCGTCCGCCTGAGTCCTTATCGTCAATCGTCCACAGACTGGACGCTTCAAAATGACAGATTCACATACATATAAGCTGCCACAAATTGCAGTAATCGTGATCAGATTTTAATGGAATGTGACATGTAGTACTTTTTTTAAGGAATGAAGAAGTACAAAAAATTATTTAGATTGGCAAGGCACATTAAACATGTAGCAGCATTAGAGCAAAAACAACAGGCTGCGTGTATTTTTTCATGATTTTTCGCTCTAAAGTGTCAAAAAATTTAAACAAAATTTGATATTGTAGAGTAAAATATAAAAAATTTACAGTTCATGGACCACTTCGAAAGTGAAAAATCAAAACTGCAACGCTGCTGCTACCTCTTCAAAGTGCCTTGGTGAACTTGCACGCACGCTTCATTAGGAGCCGGATATATGTTAGATATTATTAGGTTTTAAGAAAAATTGGTGTTAACGCACATTGGTTTTCGTATGGCTGGTGGACGCGGCTGTGGAAAATTTTTACCACCATTCAGACATAATTTTTTTTGTTTAAAACTAAGCTACAACCAGAATTTCATTAAAATCGGATAACATTTACCATTTCCGCCCCCTAGTGTACTGGGCGTGGCAGTTTGCCAGTCTGTGCGATTTTTCAGATTTCTTCATTCCTAAACAAAAATAGTATTGATATTAAAGCAAAATCAGAGCACCATTAGCACTTTTTGCCATATTTTATGTGGGGCTCTTCCACTGCGGGGCATGCGTAAAAAGCTAACTCATTTCCAGTTTTTATTCTGGGTTAGCTTTTGTTTTAGCATTCCTTTTTACAAGATCAACGCGCCCAACTCATTGCGATTGATATCAAACACAAAATTGCCTACTTAGGAAATAAAAGCAATTCGGGGGCTACTAGAAAAATCACTAGAAAACAGCAGAGCACAACATGTGCCACGGTGAAACACCCTTCGCTTCCTATGATCGCTGTACCTATGTAGCAGCGCATGATCTAAATGACATTCAGCCATTTAACAAAACGCGGATTAAAGATGATCAGTAGCCAAATAGAGGTTTGTTACAATTGATCGTTCTCGGTCGCAGTAGCTATGGGACCTATTTCCTCCTCTAAATCTAATATAATTTAATATAAGCATAGACACGCAATAGATTTTAGGCATGCTTTCGTCAATATGGGCTCAAGGCGGTCATCTTGGGGTGGTTTAGTCTTTTCGGTAACGTCGGTAGCAAATTTATTGATCACCACTTGTTGGGCTTCGGGATGTGAATAATTTCGGCGACCTTTTAAACTTCACGCAAATATCTGTGTCGCATGACAAGGTTGAAAATACTTTTAAGGTAGACTAGTCAGAGAGTGAAGAGAAACTACTGGCGTATTTTGATGAGCTCGGCCAAAATCGCTTAAGCATATACCGCGCCAAACAAGAATAAATATATAATGCCTTAACCTGACGGGACTCGAGTAAGGCTTTTTCAGATAATTAAAGTGACGGCCAAGCCTTCAAATCTCTTCTATGTCATGATCTGATTGAAAACTAATTTTTCAATTTCCTGCAACGGCACTACCTGTAACTGGCGAAGATGTGGCAATTTGGACGTGTTGATTATATACAATGGCGTCTGCTCTGGTTTAGTGATGAGAAGTGCGCACTACCACTCCGTTACGCCTGGGTTCAAGCCCAGGTCCGAGCACTATCGCAAAAAGTTATACAAAAAAGTTGTTTCTTAACAGTGATCGCCACTTGGCAGGCAATGTCAAACCTCTGAGTGTATTTCTGCCATGAAAAAGCTTCTCATAAAAATACAATCGCCGTTCGGAATCGGCGTTAAACTGTCGGTCTCTCCCCTTTGTGTGACAACATCAAATTGGAGGAGAAGCTCCGCCAAACACTATATGTTAGTGTAAGCGCTAATCTATTATTATTATTATGATTATATCCAATTTCCAGTTTCTCAGCAGCAAGAAGGAGGTAAAGTTAAGTTTGTTAAAAATTTGATTATTACATGAAGAATAAAATCTTTAAATTCTAAGTAACCTTGTTTATGATTTTTTTTTCTCTACATTAATAAGTCATAGAAAAAGCAAAGTCACAGAATTAAATTACTACCAGCAATCATACAAATGTCTTTTCGAAATTTAATT
>JAPVRG010290282.1:11284-23227 GCA_029783565.1 Rhagoletis cerasi
TTATATAATTTTAAAATTCAGTGAAACTTATTTTCTTTGTGGCCGCTGTGGTGTAGTGGTAAGCAGTGCGCGCTTCCACCATGAAAAAGCTTCTCACAAAAATACAATCGCCGTTCGGAGTCGGCATAAAACTGTAGGTCCCTCCCCTTTGTGTGACAACATCAAGGCGCACGCCACAAATCGGAGGAGAAGCTCGGCCAAACACTAACATATGTGTAAGCGCCAAATTATTATTATTATTAACTTATTTTCTATCCTCTTGAATTCTTATGTTAATTAAATTAAGTGTTTAGTTTATGTTTATTTTTATTTTGTATATCAAAGAAGCCGAATGAGCGTAAGCATCTAAAAATAAAATACTTGTATAATCTGTGAATTTTTATGAACTCGTGCGGTTATAAAAATACTTACTTTAAAAATAGTTTAAAATATAAAATAGATAAAGGATCTAAGCATTAAATTGCATTCGGAGTAAATGGTACTAAAAACGAAATGAGGATGAAAAATTTGTTGGTGTTGTCCACGGGAATGTATTGTAAATGGTTAATAACTCAGGGTATAAAAATATGTAACAGCATAAGAAGTTATGAATATGTGGCTGAGTGGTCAGAGGTGCGTGCTACCACTCCGTAAGACCTGTGTTCAATCCCCGGTCTGGGCCACATACAAATTAGAAAAACTTCTTTATATTTCTGTAATGAACAAGTTTTTCATAAAAACCATTTGCCGTTTGGTGGCGGCTTAAAATTGTAGGTCTCCCAAAGTATTCTAATAGCCAAAATATGTTATTATTATTATCGTTTCAATTTAACTTTATGAGCCGTTTTCTGAAGTAGCTTTTAAAAGTTATCTGCCCTTTAAACAAAAATAAGGTCCCCAAAATACCTGGAAATTCCAGAAAAAATACAGAAAAGTCACGAATAACGAAGAGTCCCGACAAAAAACAATGAACCTGCACATAAATCTATATTTCTTGGTCGAAATAATATAAACGAGTGAGTTTATAAATGACATGAGAAAATAAAATTTACAAAGCGGCGCACAACGGGCCATGAGCGGAAAAGTTATATTTGCGATGGCCAGATATAAGTGCCAATGGCAATGAATTATTACTATTTTTTCTCAAATATTAGCATAAATATTTTCATTGATAAATTGTTTGTAAAAAATTAGCAAAGTCGCTTTTGAGGACAACAGCAACAATAAAAAAAGTAAACAAACAGCAATACTAAATATGCAAGAAAAGAAGTTATATAACAAGATCTTGAATAGCATAATATTAAATAATGATAATAAGTTGTAGAAATACCGAGGAACAATAAATGCCTATATTGTAGTGACAAAGCAGCGGCAGCGGCAGCGGTAGCTCGCGGAGGGGGAGAGCGATGAAGGAGGAGTGCCAGATTGTAGAAGTCAGGCACGCTGAACTATACAAAATGAATGACACTCAATAAATTAGCGTACGATTCATTAACAAAAAGCTTAAAAATATACATACATATGTATGTAGTTATAAGTGTTGTTGCTGGTGTTGTTGTAGTTCGTTGTTGTCGGTCACATTTTTGTTGCTGCTATTTTGCTGAACTTGGTTATCTGAAGTTTGTAGTTCGCGCACGATTTTTTCATAAAGCAAAGTTTTTAGGTGACAGCAAAAAAAAAAGAGTGAAGAAGTGCTTTGCAAACTGGTGGCGTGTTATTTTTAAAAGGCCAAGGAACGAATGGGAAAATTTTTTTGTATATACTCCAAAGAAATATGTTAAAAAAGATCATGGAAAAATAACCATAAAAAATTAGCGAGTCTCAATAGTCTCAAAAGCGAAATGTTTATAAGTACAAATTTTAGTATTTTTGTAATAAAAGTAAAAAAAAATAAGTTGATTTATAGTTAAAGCGCAGCCGCTGCGAATTGGCCTATTCATGTAAACAGTGCTGGCACACACTTACCTACATACATACATATCCACAACAAAGTCGTAATGAAATGCAAAGAACACGTTTTCTCGGGAGCAGCAATAACAAAAAAAAATATAGCTTGAGCACAAAAAAAAAATAATTCATTAAAAAAATTATTTTTTGCATGATTATTTTTCCCAAATTTTGCCGTAAGCCTTCAGTTGATTGTAAGACAAGTGCGACGCCTTAACACGCCTGCTCTTACACTTCCATGTATATATTTGTATATATAAATAAGTAACTGTGTATAAATATGTATGCTTTTGTAAATTGCTTAATATTCGTACAAAAGTTATCCAAAGCATTTTTATGCCAACAAGATTCATCAATATGCAAGTTTCTGACAATTTGCATTTGAAAGAAAACCCGAAAAATTTACTTGCTACCTTTTATTTATAGTACTTTTTTTTATCGAAGTGGCTTGTTGATTGAAATTTTAACCTATAATCAGATATTGAAAACAAAGGTTTTATTTTTTAGACTTTGAAATCAGAAAGCGAAGAGACTATGTATTAGAATCCCCTTCCATTGCACCATGGTCCATATGCCCGTTTTTGTGGGAAAAACTAATTTTTTACTTGTGTTCACATCATTCTATTTCTAATGCCATATTTTAGATAATACTGCAAAACTTTGTTTTTGTAATAGGACGTTTGTAGTAAACAATCACTGGTCAAAGTCTACTTTTGTGCAACTAAAAATTCAATTGAGTGTGAGATATAAAGCGTAAATTTTAATTGCTACATTAAAACATATTCTTAAAAAAAATGGTATGGAGACTAACAGGGCGATTCTGGCAACTGTCTTTCAACCTACCACAGTATTTCGAAAGACAAAAGTCTTTCGTAAGACAATTGGATATTCTGGTAACTATCTTGAAAGCTCTTTGCTGTCTTTCGAAAGACTATTTGGGAGAATTGCTAGCGGGGAGGTCTTAGCGTTATTCTGTTTGTATTTTAGCAGTAAACAAGAAATAAAATAACTTTCTAAGAACTAAATGAAATTACAAAAAAAAGTTCTTTTTAGAACAACAAAATCTGGAAATTAAAAGATAATTTCAATATAAAAATTAAAAGATAATTTTAATATAAAAAGAAGAAAAAATTAAATCAAAAAAAGGAAAAATAATAAACTAAAAAAGAAAAATATTAAACTAAAAATAAAAGAAAAAGATCATCTGCAAGAGGAATCGAGCCTCGGATCTTTCGAATGACACGCCAGTGCTTTGTTCACTCGGCCATTCAAAATAGCATTTCACCACGAGTGGTGAATGAGAGAGATTTTTTTTCTAAGACTTTTGTACCAGAATAAAAAAGTTTTTCCAACTATCTTGCTTACTGTCTTTCAATTGTCTTACAAAAGATTTTCAACTATCTTAGCCAGAATTGCCCTGTAAAGCTACGAGTGAGTAGGTGTTAAAAATAGGATTATGAGATTTTTCTTAAATCTTAACTTTACTTAAGCCTAGGAAATTTTGGCTGGGTTTGATTAAGAAACAGTTATTACAGAATAAAAGTTTTATATCTTGTAAGCTTATGTCACCATATTTTGTGTTGCGATTTTTTGCGATTCCTGAGAAAACGGTAATTTTCTTAGGTTATCTTGATATTTTCAGTAGTGAACTATTTACCGTTTGGAACGGAGATTTCAATAAAGAGAGGAAACAAAAGGCTGTTCATAATTTTATTGCTGCAAATTTTGATGCTTTTAACTTTTCAGAAGGCAAATTAAGAAATTCAGACTTTTTAGGTTTTAAGTTGAAAATATTATGATTTGGCAACATTTTTAAAAAAATTGTTATTGGATGAATAGATTTTATAACTAAGTGGCATTCTTTTTCTTTCATACGAATATTATTACAACATTCACACTTTTTTAGTAAAACTACAAATTCAAAAGTGACCCCTTTTGACCACTCGGTCGTCAAGGGTAAATCAATAAAAAATTTTTAAATCATTCAAACTTTTTAATAATAATAATAATAGATTGGCGCTTACACATATGTATGTTAGTGTTTGGCCGAGCTTCTCTTCCGATTTGTAGCGTGCGCCTTGATGTTGTCACACAAAGGGGAGGAACCTACAGCTTAACGCCGACTCCGAACGGCGATTGTATTTTTGTGAACAGCTTTTTCATGGCAGAAGTACCCTCGGAGGTTTTCCATTGCCTGCCGAGGGGCGACCGCTGTTAAGAAAAAACCTTTTTTCTAAATTTTTTTTCGACGTTACTCTGACCAGGGCTTGAACCCAGGCCTGCGGAGTGAAAGTGCGCACTGCTTACCACTACACCACAGCGGCCACAAATTATCTAGTAATTTAGGTGTAATTAGTTTCGGCCGGAAAAACAGGCATTTGGACCATAGTGCATTGTAAAATATGATTACTTATGACAAAAAAAAATTAATATTTATTTTGATCAAGAAATACCGATTACATATTGTTTTATTCATATGATTTTATTCAAAAATAAAGTAGTAAGTTTGCCTGCTACATTTTTAAGCTTAGTTTCCAGCTCTCAAGGAAAATCAGAAGAAATACTTTTCATTATTTCCGTTGCTTGAAAAATTACTTTGCATTTTTATGAATTTTTGATTTTTCCTGAGAGTTGGATAAGCAGAAAATTTCGGTAATTTTATGCCCTTATTCATCGAAAATAAAATAGACTTAAAAAGTTTTATAAACTGACGTTTTCATAAATTTTTCAAATTATAAACCTTTTTTAAAGCTTTTTAATTTTTTATGAATAAGGCAATTAGATTTAAATTTTTTGTATTTTTTTTTTTTAAATTTTCAAAATTTCCTCGGGAGTTTTTTGGGACCTCTACATAGATTATTCGTCTTTAATTTTTCGTGCGTTTTTCGTGTTTTTGTAAATTTTTGCGGCATATTTCGCATAATTTCGGAGTCGTTCAAGATTTATTTCGTTGCATTTTTTACATACATATATAAATATAAACAAAAGCGGACCATAGATGCAGGTTTTCAAAATACCTCGACATTCGCACCACACCTAATGGCTAATTTTTTTGTGAAGCTATATTTCCTTCCATGTAAGTAATATACATGGCTACGCCCCTGGACTATAATACACGTTTTTCAAATATCTCGACATCTGCGCCACCTAGCGGACGAATTCATCATTTAAGTGGCATTGTCATCGGGCTATGAGCTAAGTTTGAGGTATCAAGTCTCCAGCTCAACAGGAAGTTTGGCGAAAAATTAAATACAAGATTTTATAACAGATAGGTAAAAGAAAATAAAAAAACAAGTAATTTTTAAGCAAGAAAAAAACAACCGACTTCAATTTTAATATAAAAATTTTTTAGTACCGTTAGTACTGTCATGATTCAATGGGACCACCTTTGAGATACCCAATTTCCGACAAAAAAATAATAATTTAATTCAGATTTCTTAAATGTCGTTTCCTAGATTTAGAACTTTTGCTTTTATAACTAAATATTTAAATTCCTGGAAAATCTAAACATGTTTTTGCTGTTGTTTCTGCTTAATTTTAGTGTGATAACATTAACATTCGGCGACCCGCTGATCGCATCTGATCTAAAATTCTGTATAAAAACAATATTTAAAATTCAGCTAACACCACAAAATGTTTTCAACGAATTAAATGAGTGATAAGCAAAGTACTGCAGGCTATTTGAAATCAATGGATCAATGGTCATTAGCCAAGCTAACCTGTGCGATAATTTGCTTGCATATTCGTCATCGAATTAGTTTTTTTTGTATAAATAAATTTTGCGACGCATTAGTGACGCTGTGATTTTGCAATTTATACGTAATAAAATTATGAAATTTAATGGTTTACCATGCCATCACTATGAAAGTGGCTTGATGACGCCTGCCTTAAATGTCGAAACTGTTTATGACTAATGCGGCTGGCTTTCAACAAAAACGTTGTAATTCCACTAAAAAAATTATCGTTCTCTTTGCATTCGTGGAACTCATTAATGAGTATTTATTGTTAACTAATTCAGGGAATCACATCGTATGAATATCAATGCGCTATTGGGTTAATAGGAGTATACATAACGTTCGTATCTCTTTTCGAACAAAAAACTGTATGTTACTGCGAAAAAATTCCGTTTTGCATTATCTCCATTTAAAAAGAAAATCATTTTTTACAGGTCGAGTATTAGTTATTTTTTAAAACAGTTTCCCATTAAATTAAAGGAATTCCTGGTACTATGTGTACCTATTGTACACTCCGCGACAAAATGATATTGTCTAACAAAAGCCATCCAAGTAAATCTAAATTTCTAACTTTATACAAAAATTAGAAAAACGCAATAAAGTTGCACAACGACAATTTCCTAGTTTGAAGTGTCCACAAAGTATCATTGATATTTGAAACCTTTTTTGCTGATGGTATCACACATTTTCTTCCATACATAGTTACTATGTTCGATTGTTTTTTTTTGGGTCAGAAGAAATTATAACACCGTCGCCAAAAAAATTATGCAAAATCAACGCAAATTTTTAGGCTCTTGAAACTTCCACTTCACTGTACTAGAATTTGATGGGCTGCAAAACTGCGTACTTAAAGTTTGTTGTTGTAAAAGTTTGTTGAATTTTTCTAAAAAGTTTTAAACGTGGATTTATATATATGGCGTTTAAGTATTATACAATGAACAAGACTTTGATAAAAAATTAATGAACAATTAACAGACAAAAGAAAACTAGTCAAAACTGGTCAAAATGTCGTGTCCCTATTTTTTCACATGACTTTGCATATGCATTTTTAAAGCGTGTTTCCACGCACGACTCCCTGTTAGCTTATATCGTTTTGTATCAGCGAATGATAAATTTATACTACACTTCTGTGAATTAAAAAACTTAGTTAGCAAAAAAAGTATAAATGCAGTATTTTGGAAAAAACAGCAGTATCCATTTTTGGAATCCAAAAAGAAGTATTATACTGCCAAAAAAAGGTATAGATACTAGCGTTAAGTAAACAAAATAATTAGACTTGTGAAAACCAGGCAAGGGGCGATAAGTTGGGCAAAATGTTTTAGAAAACTTTTTTTTCGACTTCCGAAATGAAGAATTGTCGACGAACTCCAAAAGATGAAAACTAATTGATTTTCGGCGCGCTAAACCCCTGATATCGTAATTAAACGAGAGCTCATTTCAAACTTGGTTTTATATTTTACTTTGGTCCACTCTTCAAAAATTGAATCCTCTCAAAAAATTTGAGTTCGCATTCGGTTCAATAGATTTTTGAATTTATCTTTAAAACTAAAGGTAATCCTTTAACATTCTTAACTTAAAATCCACCCTCTCCTCTATGAAGTGATTATTCTCAGGATTGACAATACGTTGAGTAGGAGAAGCGCTAATGGCACATGGAAAACGTCTGTACAAGGTACTCCTCTGGCTGAGTTTCTATCACCTTGGTTGTGGCATCTTGTGCTAAACGTATTTCTGCTTCAAAGTACATCGAAGGCGATAACGGTCGTCGGAAGTTTATCTCGACGGTCAGTAAAATTGCACAATCTGCACTTAACGACTAGAGTGGAACAGCCTGGGAGTTAGTCGCTCCAAAAAAAAAAACTAATTAAATAGTTCTATTCACGCAGCAATATAAGGTAGGGAACATTCGAACTCTATTGCACAATAGCGAAAATCTTAAATTGACGATGCAGGCGAAGGCATTACATTACCCTCGACTCTCAACTTACCTGGAATAGGATTAGCGAAGAGAGGAGATGAAAAGCGATTTACTCCTGCAAGAGTACAGGTGGAAACAGTTGTGAGATCTGTAAATAAAAATAAAAAATAACTCCTTCCATGAGCAGTTACCTCTCGAAAGCGGTAACGCAATGCTTTGCAATTGAGCCCGTTTCATATAAAAAATATTTAAGGAAATTATGCAGATGGTAAGTAAGACCCCCTACATCATAAAGATGGGCTTCCGTAATTGCTTTTTACTCCTTCCTTTTTCCATTGGGTATATACTAGGGTAATTGACTCGGTGTTTCCAAACCGGTTTTTTGATATCTTTAGGCGGTTTTTTTGAAATCTTGATTTTACGAATATCGAACAAACCGGATTTTTTAACGATCAAACCGTGTTTTTTCATTTCATACAAATCTTGATGTCTCAATAAAAGTTTTCAGTTTTTCGAAGTTTTCAAGGCTTTTTCCAGTTTAAGGGAAAACCTTAAATAGTTTTAAAATTATATCCACTGTCTGCCGAGGCGCAACCGCTATTTGAAAATATTTTTTTGATGTTGTTGGGACCAGAAATTGAACCATGGACCTCCCGAGTGGCAGTAGGCACCTCTAAGCACTCGCCCAAGGCAGAAAGACCGCTACTTAAATCCGAAAAAAGTCAGAAAAAATGCAATAAAGGAATAAAACAATGATAAAATAAGACCAAACGTGAGTTTTTCACTGAGTTTTTTGTTTTACTTTTGACTTAAAAAAAAACTTGTAACTTATTTTGCTTTGCTCCTTTCTAGATAGCTTTTAATATCTTTAGTGTTAACAGTTGTATTGTAATTTTTGGGAATGACGTCATACCAACTCAAGAATTTTAGCTGTATGAAAACTATGCAAAATAAAACCGGTTTATTCGGTTTTTCCTTAATTTCAAAATCGGGAACCGGTATTTTCAAATTGAACTTTTCGAATAACCTGAAAACTGGTTTTGGAAAAAAGGCGAATAATCGGTCACCCTACTATATATGTACGGTGGCTCCCAGAAGTATTTTGCATTGATTTGTTTTATGATATATCAAATGTTTTTCATGGCAAATAAAAAAAAAAATTTTTATAAAAATATAGCTCATTATATAATTAAAACCATGTAAATAAAAACTTCAAACTTTGGAGAAAAATAAGGAAAATTCAGAAAATTTTCATGAAAATTTCAAACTTTTTAATCAGATTTTCAAAAAAAAAATTGGAGTAGTTTTAAAGCCCATTAAATGCTAGTACAATAAAGTGCAAATTTCAAGTCGCTAAAAAATCCCGTTGATTTATGATACCACTTTTTTTTGCTGACGGTGTTGAGCATTTTCCTCCATATAACGAATTTTTTTGTACGGAAGAAAATGCTCAACACGGGCAGCACATAAAAAATAAAATTATCAAAAATTAACAGGATTTTCTTACGACTTGAAAATTTAATTTTGTCATACTAATTCAATGAACTTTAAAATTGCACATTCGAATTTTTTGTTGAAAATCTTATTAAAAAGTTTGATGAAAATTTGCTGAATTTTCCTTATTTTTCTCCAAACTTTGAAGTTTTGATTTACATGGTTTTAGTTGTATAATAAGCTATATTTTTATAAAAAATTAAAGAAAAAAATTTGCAATGAAAAACATTTTAAATATCGCAAAACAAATCAATGCAAAATACTTCTGTGAGTCACTGTAGGTATGTACACAATTTCTGTTTAATATCAAAAAACCTTCTCAACTAAAAGCACATTCACATTTCTTTTCTAAATTAACAAACCAGAATTTTTATTTAAATCACTTTTCGGCTCTATTAAAATTCCCACAGTAAGTAGTGCAAATATGTACCGAAGCTTTCAACACTTCCTTACATTCGCTTGCCGCATTCAAACGAATCCAGACTAAAATTCAGGTTACTCATACAACACGTGCGCCCGCTGGCAATACGGGATGTGAACACCAAATTTGCTAAGTGTTTACACTGAGGAGGTAAACCGAAACAAGTCAGTGGCTTACGAAAATGGAATTTTACATATGCATACATATGTATAAACATATTGTTGGCAAAGCGTCGCGGTTAAAATAAGGGAAAGCAGGAAAAGCGTGTGTGAGCGTGGAATTTGCAATAAACACCAACACAAACTACAATAATCACAAATCAAAGTCAAACGAAATTTTACGATGATATTTACAGGGCATAAATAACCGCCAATGTTTGAGTAAGCTGCGTAAACGTGTACTCGTGCGTAGTAACTTAAATTTGGCTGTGTGTGTGTGAGCGTATAAATTCTTTGGAATGCGCTAAATCACAGACAGCAAAACTAAAGTAGGCAACTTTAGATTAAAACTCGCAAAACTTATAAATAGGGTACGTAAAAAAAAAGAAAAAGTCTTGAATTTATGCGTAGGCAATTAAGAATGCACATAAGGCATAGTTGTGTATTATTACAAGCAAATATACCTACATATGCACATATGCGAATATATATAAATCAATCACAAGTTCCATGTGGCAACCAGGCATACATTTAAAAAGAAATAATAAATATGTCTACCTATGTATATTCATATGCATGTTTATTTACATACATACTATACAAACGTGCACTTAAATAGCTTACATTAACGGTCCTTCACCTCTGCCAAATCGTGTGAGTACTTCTTTCTTACAAACATACGAGTACATACATACATACATACATACGTATTCGTGCACTATTTCTGTTTTTCAAATTTTCATTAAATATAAATTTAACAACATCTTTTGTTCTTCTTTGACGTTGCTGTGATTTTTCTTGCATTGATTTTTCTTCAATTTTTCTTTGCAAAATCGGAGAGCTTTCTCCGCTTAACAGACAGTTGACGGCTGATGTTCCCCATAAATACACACACACATATGTACATACATTCACGTCTTCAATTTTGTGTAGCGCATAATATGGTTTAGTTTAAGTTTTTATGGCTAAAATAGTTCATGCCTGCGGTGCACACGCGCACGTCTCGATGGACTCATTTCAATCTGAACTATACAAATGTACATACATTTATGTGCACGTTCCGACGTGTACACAGTGATTTATATAGACTGACATCTGGAAAGATAAACAGACAATTGTCGAGCAAATGAGAGTGAAATTTAATTTGAAACTTTGTTGCTTTTTGCTGTTGTAGCGGCTGCTTGGCTTCG
The DNA here is from genome assembly GCA_029783565.1 of Rhagoletis cerasi. Lineage (NCBI taxonomy): Eukaryota > Metazoa > Arthropoda > Insecta > Diptera > Tephritidae > Rhagoletis > Rhagoletis cerasi. The sequence continues at coordinate 22,126 of JAPVRG010290282.1, forward strand.
TCTAGATCAGCTAATCTTTCAATAGTTTATGCCAAACTCAAATAATGGTAAGGTAAGGAGATCGACGTGGTCAGACCAAAGGGTGATAGTGTCATGCGGGGAACCTTCAAATGCTGGACATACGTTGGGCAGGGTCCCGGTAGTAAACATTCCCATCCCCATAAATTCTTCCTTTTTAGTTTTCAAACGAATTTCCACCGATCTCGCTACATATGTACTTGACATAACATACAGGCACAAAACAACGCATGCAGAAAAGAGCACTCAGACTACATGCCGTCCATCGCTTTGTTTTCATGTTCCTTTTAGTCTGTTTTGAATCTACACGATTTACGTATAAACCTAAGCAGATGTGTCAAAGAGCTCAGTTGTTCGGCTCTCGACACATCGCGGCCAACTGCCTCATACCTAATTCTTGCAAAGGCGGAGCAGAAGCACAAAAAGTGTTCCACCGTCTCCTTCTCTTCAAGGCAAGATGGGAAAATGGAGTTGCCATGTACGCCTATCACAGTCAGGTGTTTGTGCCACGTGAAGTGACTAGTAAGCAGTCCAACAAGTTGTCTGCAGTCCCGTTTGCTCAATGAGATCAAAAAACTAAAGGGTGGTTAAATTTTAAGGGCCGATGTTGAATGTGAGCCACACCTAAACGTCAAGTTTCATTTGACATTTCTCAATTTCAGACTAACTCAATTTGAACATGGAAAGATACACAATCGAGCAATGTTGGCAAGACATGGCAACAGTGGATGATCAATTTTCGAAGAAAATCATCTTCAGTGATGAGGCACATTTTCACCTCAGTGGATTCGTCAATAAGCAGAATTGTCGCATTTGGGCGAATGATAATCTAAGAGTGCTTGTCGAAAAACCAATGCACCCACAAAGAGTGACTGTTTGGTGCGGTTTATGGGCTGGCGGCATCATCGGGCCGTATTTTTTCCAAAATGAGGCCGGTCAGGCAGTTACTGTGAATGGTGTTCGCAATCGTGAGATGATAACGAACTTTTTATGGCCCGAATTGGAACATATGGATGTGGACGATATGTGGTTCCAACAGGATGATGCCACTTGCCACACAGCCAACGAAACAATGGCTCTTTTG
>JAPVRG010290286.1:1829-14197 GCA_029783565.1 Rhagoletis cerasi
CTTACTGATTTTTTGAACAAACATTTGATGATCTATTAGCAAATATCTCACCAAGTTTCATGGTTTAATCTTCCAAACTGAGGGAGAAATGGCCATAAACCTCTTATCTGCACGATCGGCTGTATGAGGGATATATATAATACAAAAATACATCTCGATACCAAATTTCATCGAGATATCTCAAAAACTGAGGGACTAGTTTGCGTTCAAACAGACAGACGGACATGGCTTAATGAACTCAACTCGTCAACCTGATCATATCGGCATACTTATTGATGGGTCTATCTCTGCTCCTTCTGGTACTTAAAATTTTTTAGGCTCGGACCAAAGTTAATATACCATTTCATGTTCATGAAAGGTATAAAAATGCGATCACAAAATGATAATCCAAGAGAATTGAGCCGCTGGCGTTCATTAAACAAATTGTCTTCGCAGTATTGACGGAATGTGGTCCATAAGTACATGCAGTTTGATGTCTGGCAAGCAAATTTTATAATAGAGAATTTTCGCTTAGATGTAGTGGTGGCGGTAATAAGTCAGCTTCTTTGAGAGTGCCGTTCCAATGCTCCTCATTTTCTAAAGGACCAAGCTCTTTGCAAGCACTTTGGGATGTGGGACAAACAGTGCCATTAACCGTCGGTCCCTGGTCCACTGCCCGGGAAAAAAGAATCCTTTATGCTAATCTAGGCAAAAAACTACCTACGTGCCAAAGTTTAAGCAAATCGGACCATAATAAGATTTTTTCGAATAGATCCGTCACTGGTCCTCCTACCGGAAAAGTAAAATTTTTGGCCTTAAACATGGTGGTTGCTGAAAGCTATTTATATACAAAATTTCATGAAAATCGGACCAGCCGTTCGCGAGATTACCTGCTATAAAAAGGGACTTCTCTTTATATAATTAATATAGATAAACATATCTACATACATATAAACATATCTACATACATATGAGTTTTGCGTTAGAGGGTATGTGCAAGTAAGAACTTTTGTTTTTGTTGCTGAATGGTATTTATATTCAAAATTTCATGAATATTGGACACGCCGTTTGCGAAATCACCTCTTACAAATAAGGGGCTTCTCTAGATAGCCAATAAACGCTTGCCATGCGGTGGCTTAAAACATCTCTCGAACTGTAAAATAATCATTCAATTCTATTCTCTGTGTATCTATAATAATACGTGTACCGAATTTCCCACTTTTTTCCACCAAAAAAAAAAGAATTATATATGCTAATCTATGAAAAACGCTACCTACGTACCAAATTTCAAGCAATTCGGACCATAAATAAGATTTTTTCGATTAGATCGGTCCCAGGTCCACTTCCCGGGAAAAAAGGATCCTACACGCTAATCTAGGCAAAAAGCTTCCTACGTACCTACAAACAGATCCGGCCCTGGGCCACTTCCCAGAAAAAGGATCCTATATGGTAATCTAGGCAAAAAGTTACATACGCACCAAATTTTGAGCAAATCGGACCATACATACGATTTTTTCAAATAGATCGGTCCCTGGTCCACTTCCCGGGGAAAAAAGGATCCTATATGCTAATCTGGGCAAAAGCTACCTACGTACCAAATTTTAAGCAAATCGGACCAAAATAAGATTTTTTCGAATAGGTCGGTCCTTGGTCCACCTACCGGAAAAAAAACTAACATTTGTTTGGCCTAAAACAAGGTGGGTGATGAAAGCCATTCACATACAAAATTTCATGAATATCGGACCAGCCGTTCGCGAGAGTACCTGTTACAAAAAAAGGGACTTATGTTTATATAAAAATAAAGTAAAATAAATTTAATATTAAAGGTATTCACTAAACAGGTAAATTCAATAAACATACATATGTATGTATAACATATTTTAATCCTACATTACTCCCCCTTCAATAAATTAAATGTAACTTTCTTTTTAAATTTTGCATCATTAATGGGACTGTTCGTGTTAGTTTGCTGTGTTGTTTCAATTATAGCTGGTTTTAATCTATCAATTGGAATTGTTTTGACTTCATCATTGATTTCTATCCTAAAATATTTCCTATGTCTTTCAATAACTTTGAAGGGTCCTTCGTATGGTTGCTTTAATGAACATTTATTAATAGAACGAAAGAAAACAAATTTACCGGCTTGAAAATCTTTTGGAATATAAAAACAAGAACTCGAATTTTGATGATGGCTTAAATTTGAATTAACATTTCGAAAATGTTCACGTAAACAACCTAAAATCTCAGCTGAAGAAAATTTCTCCATTGATGGAACAACAAGTTCACCAGGCAAACTGTAAACAGATCGTAATCCCAAAAGTAGTAGCCATAATGACAGCTTTTAATTGCCTATGAAATCTCTCAACCATACCATTACCTTGCGGATGGTATGCAGATGTTTTAATATGATGACTAGATAGTAATTTAATTAGCTCTGAAAATAATTTGGATGTAAATTGACTTCCTTGATCCGTCGTAATTTTTAATGGAACTCCGAATCGTGAAACATATCCAGTAAAAAATTTATTTGCAATCGTTATTGCCGAAATATCTCTTAATGCATATGCCTCTGGCCAGCGAGTAAACCTATCAAATATTTGACCATATATTGATTTCCTTAGTCATTTTCGGCCAATAATATTATTTAACAATAAGCGCGTAGCTTTTGTACCAGGATGTGAAATGCCATGAAGCATATTAAAAACCTTCTTACTTAAATTAGTTGGTATATATGGCCTCGGATTTTTCCCTGTTATAGCATTGTCGCATTAATTTCAACTTTTGGCAAATAAAATTAAATTCTGAGCAAATATATTTAAACTTTGGGCAAATATAATTAATCTTTGGTCAAATAAAATTAATCTTTGTGCAAATATATTTAAACTTTGGGCAAATAAAATTAAACTCTACAGAAAAACTGAAAAATACACTAACAAATATGCTAATATTGCAAAATTGTATACAGACAAGAATGCGGGGCGCATATACATAATAGACTTCAATTGATGCGGAAACGATCGCTTAAAATCGACCTCAATATGGTACTTGCGCAGTAGGTCTAAGTAGACGATATACAATTTCAATTCGCGTTATATAATAATAATAATAGATTGGCGCTTACACAATGTGCTAGTGTTTGGCCGAGCTTCTACTCCAACTTGTGGCGTCCGCCTTAATGTTGTCACACGAAGGGGAGGGACCCACAGTTTTACGCTTTTTCATGGCAGAAATACACTCGGAAGTTTGCCATTGCCTGTCGAGAGCGACCGCGAATGAAGGACTTATTGTCAATTAAATACGTATAATGGAATTGTTAATGAATTGTGTCACTTAAATTCTCTTGCATGTGCCCCACGTTTTAAACCTCATAAATTGTTTTAGTGACTATTGCTAAAATTTTAAAATCAAAACTTTTCAAGACAAATTCTATGAGTCCAGGAAAAATTATTTCCGTTTATATATATAAAGGTGGTATATTAAAAAGTTTTTTTATTTGATTTTTGTTTTTCAAACAGTTCAGTCACAGCGCTAAAATTTGGGAATCAAAACTTATCACGACCATGGTGAAATAAAAACAAGGTGACATCAGTAGCTGTTTTTGTACTATTTGTCGACCCTGATACTCCAGTCATTTGAGGTTAGTAGAAAATGGAATCTTTTGGTACCCCTTACTACTTTATTAAAATCGTAGTACTGGAGTGACAATAAATCAGTAATTAATTATTATTTAATTAATAAAACATAGGAAATTAATTATCAGACATTAGGGCGGCATGCGATAATTTTTATTGTCAAAAATCCGAAAATAAAAAAATCGTGTCTAATATTTTTTAAACATTTATTTTTAATTTGGAAAAGGACTAAACAACTTTTGGAATCAAACACGTTTTGGTATGTGTTGATCTCTACTTATCCATTTTATATTCCCTCTTATCGGCTTGGAAATAATGCTTCAGGTGAGAATTTAAAGCTGAAAGAGAACTTGATGAACAAAAGACAACTACCATTTATCGCTGGATATTTTCAAGTTTTATTGAGGGAGAATTTTCAGAGAATTTTGGGGTCATAAATATTTCTGACCTCGCCACTGCACTATGGTCCATTTTTCGAATTCAGTTAATACAATAGCTCCCCGATTTCAAACTAAAATAATTTGCCACTTATGTATATTTAATTATTTATTTTTAAGAATTTTCAATGATGTGCAGGCAAATAGAAACTAATAGCGTTTTCTTTTAAAGATATGTAAGTTGCAAACAATATCAATTTGAAATGGGTGTACTATAGATGCATATGACCAATACTGTATGTATGTTTCATTCTTTATTCTACAAAATCTCAGAAAGTGTACATGTTTACATTTTAACAAAAGATCTACTTTATGTAAAATCTTACCACGAAAGAAGTTTACAGCACAGAAGTTCAAATTACGTTACAATACGGTGACACTACGCAGCAAGGGCAACAAACTTGGTTGTTGATTCGCCTAGCAATAAGGTGGCAAAATGCAGCGGGAACCGACTTCCAAATTGCTGTTGGGATATTGAATCACCAGGCACTATGGTGCTATGTTGCACCAGTAACAGAACAGTGTACAGCTGGTTGAGGAGAAACACAACATTTAATAGAAAATGTATAAATTAAATGCACGTACACACATACTTACAAATCGCAATGTTGAATTTCAAACCAATTAGGTAATACGTTACAGCAGGAGCAGCAGCAAAGCGCTTTTTGAATGCTCTTATTATTTATTTAGTGCTAGTAAAGGAAAAAGTATTACCAGACGAAAAAGTATTACTTTAACTAAAAATATGGAAAATATAATACAGATAACTTACCAACGCAACTAAAATTTCCGAAAATTGTATCGCAAATTAGTGAGAGAACGCAGGCGAATGTCAAAGTAAAAGAAAACAGAGAAACAGTGCTGCCGACACTATATTTCTTATTGGAAATACAAATAGGAACTAAAAATTTAGTAAGCAACATTGTAATTTATGATGGCCAATTTTGTCAAATGGGATGCCATATTGGATTACTGATATCACCTTATTTTTATTTCACCATGTATCACGACAAATTCTGAGTCTAGGAAAAATTATTTTCTACTTTTTAGTCCAGTTATAGAAACATGGTATTTTTTTGTTTATTTGTCTGCATATTTGCGTATAATTTAACAAATCGCCAAACGATAAAAAACAGCTATGTAAAAAAGGCGTATACGAAGCATTTGACAGAATTGCCAGTTTTTACCCGAAAAGCTTTCCCGTACTTTTTGGTTTTTCTCTCTTTCTCTGAGAGAAACTTGGGTTTTTGATAGTTTTACAGGTTTTTTCCAGAAAAATTAAGGAACGAAACGAAGGCTAGGACAAGAGATACGTTACGACCTCTGGCCGTGCCTATGTTGAGGTACTATGTTAAAGAACATAACCAACAATAAATTAATTTTGTGCATAACTGCACTAACAGGTGGAGTGATTCACCTATGCTGTATCAGTTTACGAGATATCCGAATGAAACTTGGTGTGTCTTATATAATTATGACGAAACGTCCACCTTTAACTTATCGTAAACTATTTAATGTGTAAACACATCGTAATCTTTGTAAACTAATGTAAAATTTGTGTGAACTCTACGCAGTTGGCAACTCTCGTAAGACAATCGACATCAAGTTCGAAGTTCGTGAATGTTCAAGAGGAAAGGCGCAAACTGCGATGAGTGTTAATAATTTGATTTATGTATATGCTAAAACCATTGCTCATTGTTAACTGTATTTATTATCACAGAAATAAACGTACTTGTGCCCGTCATCATGCCATTTTAACCGAAGAGGCGTTTTATTTCTTTAGCCTACTCAAGATTCGACACCTTTATTTCGCAGTTTCGATCACTGAAATTTGCGACCTGCAGCCAAGCCGACGCTGCACATTGCCAAAAAGAAAGAAGTTAAATGCCATGTGAACGCTCCCCCACCCGGCGAGATGCACCACCCAGACGCAGCCCACGCCTACAACAAGGATTAACCACACCGCCAGTAAGTACGTCTGCCACGATGATTTCGTCCAAAACAACGTGCCCGAACACTTCTGGAACATCTACTCCTTCCACCACCTCAACCGCCGCCAGTACATCTGCGAGTGTGACCGTTTTTAGTGGACCCAATGGAAGCTCCAAACCCACACCTACCGTTGCGATGTCCCTTGCAAATGCCACCGTAGGAAGCAGCGCAACCATCAATGCCACCAGCAATACATCAGGTAACACCGCCACCGCTGCAAACAACAACAAACGGTTTGAGTCGTCGACAGCGCAGTCGACGTCGAGCGGCGCTAGCAGTAGGGCTCATAGCGATGCTTTACAACTGCTGCTCGATGTCACCGACAATTCTATAAGTTCAGTGGGTGCAAATGTACATCCGTTTATAATGCCACCACCCGTTACCTTTCCTGCTGACGTCAATAACTTTCAAGCAGCCACAATAACAAATGCACAATTGAACCAATCGCTAGGTATGCCTGTTAGCTATAGCAATTTGGAGAACAACCAACGTCTCCTAAAAAGCCTAAAATGCGAAGCTAGGGAAATTGTTAAATCCCTCCTTATTTATCCAGAAAACGTAAACGCTGCAATGGAACAGCTTAAGTTTCGCTTTGGTAGACCCGCATTGTTGATTCGAAGTCAGTTACGTCAGGTTAAAGATATTTCACTTATTTCAGAATCCGCGATTGAAAAACTCATCCCCTTCGCAACTAAAACCAAAAATTTAGCTACATTTTTACAATCAGTTAACGGAGAACACCATCTCGCGAATCCTACACTGCTTGAAGAGTTAGTAGGTAAGCTTCCTACAAGCAAGAAGATGGAATGGGCTAGATACGCTGCTAACATAACACCATACCCGACAGTTGTAGACTTTAGCAATTGGTTAAGCGATGTCGCGAATTTGGTCTGCACTGTTCATGATACCGAGGCCCGTCGACGAGTTGTACTGTATGCAAACGATAACAGAGACTACGAGCGACAGAAAAACGGAGTCAGGAGGAATAGTTACAACAACTGTCCACTTTGCAAGGGAGATCATAAAGTTACTACGTGCAAGCGGTTTCTACAGTACAACGTTGATGAGAGATGGGAGCATGTCAAGCGTAACCGTTTATGTTTCTCGTGTTTGCGAAGTGGTCACTCGTCGCGGGAATGCCGTAGTAAAGTGTCGTGTATGATTGACGGTTGCCATCGTAAGCACAATAAGCTATTGCATGAATCTAACGAGAATGTTGTCAGTAGACCTACATCAGAGCGCTACGAGCAGCAACAAAATACAATTACAGGAAGAGAAGAGCCAATGAGAAACAGAAATCAGCTTAACGATGCCGTCCTGAGTTGTGCCGCTACACCACGTAATGAACATAAACTTTTGTTTCGCGTCTTACCCGTAGTACTGTATGGGTCTGGACGACGTGTGGATACATACGCTATGCTGGATGAGGGCTCATCTGTAACAATGATCGACAGTAGCTTGATAGCAGAGTTAGGAGTTAAAGGTCGTCAGCACATGTTAAGCTTGCAGTGGTATGGAGGAAAGACGGCACAACAACCAGCTACTGTAGTTAACCTTCAGATTAGCGGAACTGGATTGAGCAAACGTTTTAGCTTGCGTCACGTGTACGCAGTACCAGATCTGGATTTGCCTATGCAGAGTTTAAATAATGATGATTTACGAGGAGCCTCCGAATATTTACGCAAGGTACCCAATACGTTTTCAAATGTAAAGCCAAAACTACTTATTGGCTTGGATCACTGCCACTTGGGGCTGCCGACAGAAACCATGCAGTTTGTAAAGAATGGGCCATATGCAGCTAACACGGAGCTTGGTTGGGTAATATTCGGGGCTACGAACACAAATGAAACAGTACGGGCGATGTGCTTGCATATGAACGAGATGATCAAAATTTACATGACATGGTAAAGAGATACTTTGAAATTGAGAACTTTGGAGTGCGGCCGGCACCAGTGGTAAGAAGTGGCGCCGAAGTACGCGCAGAGAATATTTTAAAGTCAACTACTGTGCGTATAGATGGGAGATACCAAACCGGTTTGCTGTGGCACAAGGACGACATCCAGCTGCCAGACAGTTTCCAAATGGCCGAACAACGACTCAGAGGAATCGAACGAAAGATGAGTAAGAATAGTGACTTTGCCATAGCATATAAATCGACGATTCGAAGCTACATTGCCAAAAATTACGCGGTAAAACTGAATCCCCTTGATTTCGACAAAACTGGCCCAAGGGTTTGGTATCTTCCACACTTCGCAGTTGAAAATCCCAATAAGCCTGGTAAACTGCGCCTGGTGTTCGATGCTGCTGCAACCGTAAACGGTATATCCTTAAACTCCTGTTTGCTTAAGGGTCCTCAGGACTACCAACCAATGCCAACGGTACTGTACAATTTTCGAGTCGGAGCAATTGGTGTTTGTGGTGATATCGCGGAAATTTATCACCAAATCAAGATACAACCGGAAGATAGGTGCGCGCGAAGATTTCTTTGGAGGGACGACTCCAGACTCCCGCCAGACGTGTACGAAATGCAAGTCATGATATTCGGAGCTGCATGCTCGCCTTGTGCTGCGCAATATGTGAAGACCTTAAATGCTATCGAGTATGAGAAGAAATTTCCACGCGCTGTCGAGTCCATCATAAAGCATCATTATGTCGACAACTACGTAGGGATACACAAAGTACGTAGGATACCGGGCTTTCACATGCGAAAGATTGTTTCCAATTCTGCAGCCGTATTTGAGACCTTTGGCAGTGCAACAGATGATAAAGAATCAGCCATCAGCCGTTTTGATGTTCAGTCAAATACAGAAAAGGTGCTCGGAATGTTTTGGCACCCGAAGGACGACACTTTTCGATACGAGTTGAAGTTCCATAGAGTCAACGCTGAAGTAGTAAAAGGAGACCACCAACAAAAAGAGAGCTTCTCAGCTATGTGATGTCCATCTTCGACCCGCTGGGCTTTCTTTGTCATCTGACTGTTGGCGCTAAACTGTTGATGCGAGAAGTATGGCGGCGGGGAATAGCATGGGACGAGCAACTAGACGATGAAATTAACTCCTTCTGGAAAAAATGGCAAGAACACGTCCGGAAGACTTCGATGGTTCGGATTCCTCGCTATTATTTCCATGACGGGCCACCAAAGGATTTGCAGCTGCATGTGTTTGTGGACGCTAGTGAAGAGGCTTTCTCCGCGGTATGTTACTGGCGATATATAAGCGTGAAAGGTCAGGTCAAAACAACACTGATAGGAGCTAAGTCGAAATGCGCGCCCACGAAGCTGATGACATTTCCAAGGCTCGAGTTACAAGCTGCTGTGCTTTGCGTTCGCCTATCGCAATTAATTCTCGAAGAACACGATCTTAAATGTACTCGTGTTTTGTGAAGTGATTCTACGACGGTTATCAGCTGGTTAAAATCCGAGAACCGCCGCTATAAACCATTCGTAGCGCATCGTATCGCGAAAATACTCGTCGTAACTCAGCCGTGTGACTGGAAATGGGCTCCTGTAAGTGCGAGTGTTGCTGACGAGGCTACACGCCACAGTCGTCATATAGACTTATCTGAAACTTCTCGTTGGTTCAAGGGACCAGAATTTTTATCATTGGGAGTGGAAAATTGGCCAAAACATTCCACTGAAACTAGCACAGAACCAACTAATGAAGAGTTGCCACCTCGATCAACAACTTAGCACCGTTTATTGACGACGAAAAAACTTTACGCGTTAGTGGCCGTTTAGAAGCTGCTAGTTGGCTTCCATTCGATTGCCTGCATCCCATAATTTTACCAGAGAAGCACCAGCTTACTGTTCTTATCATTACCCATTACCATGAGCGAATGAAACATCAGTACTTTGAAGCAACAATTGGTGAAATTCGCCAGAAGTTCTGGATCACCCGGATACGTCAAGTTTTAAGAAGTGCTGTCGTGAGATGCATGGTTTGCAGAGCTTCCCGTGCAAAATCCTCACCTCCGATTACGGGTAGACTCCCAAAGGATCGCTTGACGCCATACGTGAGACCATTCAGCTATACGGGCGTAGACTACTTCGGCCCTTTGAACTTAACTATCGGCCGCAGAACTGAAAAGCGATGAATCGCTTTGTTTACATGCCTCACGGTGCGAGCTATACATTTGGAGGTAGCAGTTGATTTGTCAATGGATTCGTGTATTACCATCAGAAACTTTATTAATCGGCGTGGCGTCCCGGTCCGAATGCGCAGCGACAACGGGAAGAACTTCATTGGCATCAAGGAAGAAGCAAAACGCTTCAATGAGGTGTTTGACTGTGAGCAAATACAGACCGAATTATCTGAACGAGGAATTGATTGGGTGTTTAATTGCCCTGATAACCCATCGGAAGGTGGAGTGTGGGAACGCATGGTGCAATGCGGCAAACGCGTCCTCCGTCATACCTTGAAGGAAATCGCGCCAGGTGAGCATACGTTGCAGAGCATCTTGATTGAGGCCGAAAACAAAGTGAACTCGCGGCCACTTACACATTTGCCGATATCAGTGGACCAAGACGAACCGCTTACGCAAAACCATTTCTTACTGGGTACCGCCAATACAGCGCAAACGCCTTCTGTAAACGCTTCGGAAGAGCGAACATGTGCCCTTCGCAAACAGTGGCGAATTGCTCGGCAGCTTCGCGATAGGTTTTGGAAGAGGTGGATAATGGAGTATTTGCCTACGTTAATGGTGCGAGAAGGCGAAAGCATTGGAAGTAGGTGATGTGGTGTTTATATGCGACGTTAATACGCCGCGACGACAATGGTGCCGTGGTGTTGTGGAGCTTGTTTTCCCTGGAGTGGAGGTGTAATTCGGCGCGCTGATGTCAGGACTAGCTCTGGTATAATACGTCGTCCTTCTTCAAAGCTGGCCGTTTAGGACGTACGTAGTGGTGAATATTATCCACGGGGGTGGGAATATGACAAAACGTCCACCTCTAACTTATCGTAAATTATTTAAAGTGTAAACACATCGTACTCTTTGTAAACTAATGTAAAATTTGTGTGAAATCTACGCAGGTGGCAACTCTTGTAAGACTTTCGGCATCGAGTTCGACATTTTACTTTTATTTAAGTTGCTCGTTATTTTGATTTCAATAAAGTCGTGAATGTTCAAGAGGAAAGGCGCAAACTGCGGTGAGTGTTAATAATTTGATTTATGTATATGCTAAACCATTGCTCATTGTTAACTGTATTTATTATCACAGAAATAAACACACTTGTACCCGTCATCATGCCATTCTAACCGAAGAGGCGTTTTATTTCTTTAGCCTACTCCGGATTCGACACCCCAAAAGCTGTTGTTGCTAATCCATTTCCGTATACAATCTACTCATATCAAGTGCAGCTGATTCGCCGCTATTTAAACTTGAACAGGGTGATTGCTATTATTATTTTCTATACATGAATTATATGGAATCATTGCATAGATTTAGGCAGGCTCATCCTAAACTATTTCTTTTTGTTTTTATTATTGTGGCGTATCTATATACTTATTTCTCAAAGGTATTTTTCTGTTACCCAACGATATCTTGTGGAATAAAGTAACGAGCGCTTTCACGGTTTGTAAAACAATGATGTTTCATTTATTTCTATCTAGTGATGACATAAAGGCAGGGTTGCCATGTCTAATATGCTTATCTAAGGTTGCGAAATTACTTATGTATAAGGCTGCAGTTCTACTACACTACTTATCTAAGGTTGCCAAATTACTTATATATACGGCTGCAGTTCTACTACAGCTCGTCCAACCTGACAATAATGATCGGCCTCGATCATGCCAGATTTTCCTTAAACATTGACAGAACTAGAGCTAACATGATAATCTAGTAATTACATATGTTTACATTTATAATAAAGTGTTGCTTACATCTTCTTTGCTTTTCCACAATCTGATATGACAGGCCTCAACCACACCGTCGTATGGTATTTGCGTTATCTGTCCGTTTTCTATGTCTTTTATGACATACCGATCGTTTGGCAATACTTTAAAGATTCTATATGGCCCTTTAAATTTTGGCAACAACTTTTTATTTACGCCCACTGAATTGTCAATATTCTTGATCACAACAAAGTCGCCTTCCTTGAATAAACTAACCGCTCTATTTTTCTTTTCGTTGTATGCCTTATTATAGTTTTGAGTTTTTTCAATATTTTTACTTGCTTTCTCTCTCAATATCTCTAAGTCCCTCACTGGACTTGAAGCGAATTGGTCTAGGTACTCTGTTAGCTTATCTACTGTTTGACCCCTCTGACTAACTCCAAACAAGGCTTGGCTAGGGGTTATTCCAATGGACCGGTTAATCGTGTTGTTGATTGCA
>JAPVRG010290295.1:3514-17809 GCA_029783565.1 Rhagoletis cerasi
AACGGTACTCCTAAATTCTTTTATGAGAATTGAAGTCGGTTGTGTTTTTGATTAAAAATTACCTGTTTAATGAAAAGTTCTATAAACACAAGATGTACCCATCTTTCAAAAGTAATAAAAAAATGAACTTTTTTGTCCATATTCCTCGATGTTTCAGAAAGTTTGTCTATAATTTTTTCCACTGTAGGAGTGTGTTCCCTATACAAATAAAGAAGTGCTAAACCGTTCAATCGTCCTTGCGACATTGTGCTTCTTAAATATGTTTTAAGTCTACGGAGTGATTAAAAGATCTCTCATTCTCGCATTTTGTTATGGGGAGAGTTACTAGAAGTTACCCTTTTGATGTTCATTAAATTACATTCAATGGAGCAAGATTTCTTAACAAAATAATCCAAAGAATTTTTTTTTTTTACTATCTCATCGCAAAAATATTTTTTTTTTTAAGTAGTTTAAGTCCATTCGTAATGATATAATTGAAACAACGTTTTAATCGCAATTAGTATTACAATTGCGCATATCTTTGGCAAATATTTATGCGGTCTGAAGAACCCTATAAAGCCAAAAGTGTAAACAAGGTAACGGTACCTATCCACTGATGTAAAAGTGAAAAGTAATTTTGGTTTTCGTTCACAATTCCTATTCTTTCGTTTTACTTTCAAATTTTAAATTTTTTTTTTGGAACTAAACGATCAGAAATACATATACATTTTGCATTCATTTGACATAATAATCATACTATTTTCTTACTTATTATTTGTTTAAGTTATTACTCGAATACTCCTTTTAGTTATTATTTTCTTAACTATAAAAGTAATTAAAAAAAATTTGATTTTTTAACAATAAAATTTCCATAAAGGGTGTTAAAACATAGACTTATACTTTTCCTCATTTTAGTTTAAAAATTTGTTATTTTTGAAAGTGGCGCAAGTCCATTCGGAGGTAAAAAACTATCTTAGCTTCGTTAGCAACTCTAATATTAATTATTGCATAATAAATTTGATGTAATAGCAATATAAAAAACACGACCAGGATTTATTAACCTTTACCAACATTTTTAAGATTAATCGAATACAAACTTTTAAATATCTCGATATATGCAAAAACTTCAAAACCCACCCCTTGGGTGCGCTACTGATCTGAGTGCAACGATTTCTATATCTATCTTTAATAAAACTGACAATTTGACTTATGCCATTCAATCCATGTCATTTCACTGAATCGAATAAATATATGAAGGGGGGATCACGTACGCGGTGTGTACCGGGGCCCGGTTCGGATCTCGACGTAATGTAATAATGTAAAATATATAGGTGTTTCTTGGAAAATTGTGATTTCTTTATTCCCACGATTTTGTGACTCCAATTTTGGGTCAACGGAAGTGTTTTGACAAAGGGACATATCTGTTTGAATACTCATATTCGTACCGACTGGTTTCATGGCGATTTGTTTACATTTAGCACACAAAATAGTAAATAATACGAATGTCACGGAATTACACGCCAATACCGTTGACGATTTCGGAGCAATTGTTGTCGGGAACTTTTTCTGCTGTCAGTCTGAAATTGTATGTTCATTTTCAATATGCTACTCCAAAACCATTCAGTACTCTGTTGATTTCAACAGTGATTGTCAATACCGTGGATGTCAATACGGAGGGCATTTTTGGATAAAAAATTTTAAAGAGTATTTATCGCTGGTAATATTCTCTAAATCATTGCTTTCTAATTCTATATATTTTTTGTTGCCTCGGATGGCAAAAACTCGTGAGATAAATTCACGAGTTAATCACAGTCAATGTTTGAAATAGAAGAGAGCATCAGAGCAAAGAAGAAGGCAGAGAATACGAGACGAGCCAGAGTTTCACCAGGCCTATTGCGAGGCTGAGAATGAAAAATCTAATCTGTGAATGAATTGAGCCCTGAAAGTGAGAAAGCAGAAGATTTCTCAGAGAAATTCCAGGAGGAAAAGGGAAAGCAACGTGATCTAATCCTCCTCTGACCAGTAGGACAAATAAGTACATTTCTAAATTAGCTAAAGTGGGAGGTAAAATGATCATCAGATAGTTGAGGAAGTCCTATCGAGATAACGTGAAACTCGTGGATCAAAATAAGTAGTTGACGAATAAAGTGAATACATTGAGGAAAAGAATGGCTAGATCGCAGTTGAAAACACCAAAATCTACATCTTCTCCGGCAGAAATAAAACAATTTTCGAATGGGCCACGATTAGATTCCGATATTTACTAAAAATTTTCTTTCCGGTGAAGTTTTGGTTCAACATATTAGATAAATACGCTTTCACAGACTCTAAAAGTGATAAATTTAAGCAAATCATGGAAATAGTTCCGTGTGGAAAAATAACGAAAAATATCCGAAATTAATGTCCATTAGAAAGAAAGTTGCTCAACTTGTTTATTCTAGGATTACTCCCACTCAGGACCCATTAAAATACATGAGGAAGGAAACGGCAGGCTCAAAGTTCATGAAAGATAAAATCAAGCAATTTTATGATGAAAATACTCAGATTGATCCATGGAAAAAGAACTGCAAGAAGGTAAATGGTCAATTAGTATCCAAACATAACATGGATGCTAGTATTAAGGACCTGTATTTTAAGCTCTTCTGAAAAAAATCGCCAAAAATCTTAATTTTCCATACCAAATCTCTAGTAGAGCACTCGGTTAAATCATATGTAATTCAACCGATAGTATTCTTGCTGGGACGCGTTATTCATAATACATACCGCAAGGCCGTAATGTATATGAAGTGAGCACCACGCATACAAATATCCACACGTGTGCATTAACTTGAAATTATGTAGCCACGAGTATATTTTACTGGTATTTAACTGTCAACAGTACAACGTCTAATTGTACCAGCAATATGTCCATACCCTACAGGAAATTTATCTAACGCGAGGGCCGCATAATAATCAAGGGTAGTTGCCTCTGCCTTAGGTGTCAACTAATTTGTAACTAAATACTTTTGGACATAAAATATCAATAAGAAAAAAAGATTTTTTTTTTTAATTTTTACATGTTTATTTATTTACTTTATTTAACATTATATATTTGTTTATTCGTTTACATATTCTGCTGTATGTAGGGATGCGCGATATCGATACGATATTCAATATATAAATATCGTTGTTCAGTATATCGGTTAATTTATATCGATATCAGGAATTGCGATACAATATCGGTACAAGTTTTGTTTCGGTATCTGAAATACCGGATACTTTTCTTCATGTTCTCTGGGCTTTTGTGTTGACTATGAAATTGGGTAGTTGGAAAATATTTTCGTTTTCAATCTTAATTTCATTTCATTTGTAACTTTATTGGGCCTTATTTTAGTAAATTCTTTTGAGGCAAACATTTAATTTTTGTTTAATACATATACATTAGGGTGGTCCTTAAAATTTAATTTTAAGTCTCACCCCCTCAATCGGTAATACCACGGTCAAAGATATCACATATAAATTTTAGTCCCGATTGGAGACGGTTAAGGTGTGTCGCACAGGGGTCAAATTTCAGATTCCACTATGGAGACTCAACATACAGGAATCTGAATTTTGCTTCCATTGCTATACGCCTTAACCGACTCCAAACAGGACCAAAATTTATATGTGATATCTTCGACGTTAATAGTATCGATTTTGGGTATAGATAAAAAAAAAATTAATTTTAAGGTTTGGGAAATCAGATGTAAAAAAGATATGATTAATTCAAAAAATTATTTTAAAAATTCAGTGCAATGTGGAATAACAATATTGGGACTTAATGAGAGAGAAGATTCTTTAGAAGTGAACAAAATTAAATCTTTTGATGCACAAGGAGGAATAGGTATTGATCAGTGATCGTCCTTTTAAAACTTTTCCATTGGCGAGTTTATCCCTGTTTGTCATTTGCAGTTTTTCAGTCAAATTTAAACGTAGTTTAATTTAAGTTTAAACGCCCAATCTGGCTGGGTTAAACCGAGTTTAAGCTATCAGCTGTTATGTTGTCTATTTGCCATTTTAGTATAATTTATTTTTATATATATGTATATAGGTATATATTTTATATAAATAATTTTTAGAATTTTTTTGTGGAGGGTGTTGCGCATTTTAGCAGTTTTGTCTTATTTGTGTATTGCCCATACGAGCGCCTTGGCATATGCAACGCTTTTTGTGCCCATTAGCTTATAGAAAAAACAGTGTTGCCCTACAAAACTTCTAAATTGTGAAGCGGCCTTAAGTTCACACTGAAAAATTGGTCAGTAGTTTAGACTTAGTTTAAATTTAAACTGAGTTTTAATCAGCACTGAAAAATTGGCCCTAACTTAGTTAGTTTAGGATAAAGAAAATTTATTGAAGGGGCTATTTCTATTCCTTTTCGTGCTTGTGAACCAAAAGAAATTTTTTTTAAATCTAGCAAATTTTCTCTTTTATTTGGTACCAATTTTGTTATTCTACATTGCACTAATTTTTTTTTAATTTTTTTAATTAATCGTATCCTTGAAACTTCAGATTCCTTGAAAAAAAAACTGACGTTAGAGAGAAAAACTAAAAACGCAGTTTTACTATATTTGGCGATAGCAGCAGTAGGGTTGCAATTTTGATTTTTTTTATTCCATGAATTGTCATTTTGGTTTACATTTTACTCTAAAATGTCGAAATTGGTTGACGTTTTTGACATTTTTTACTAGAAAATCAACAACAAAACACAACCAGTTTGTTAGTTTTGCTCTAATGCTGCTAGTTACCTGTTTAATGTGCCTTGATTTGGCCCCTAGTTTCGTGAGTATATTGATTTTTTCAAAATACTGTTCTTGTAATTAATTTGTGTACATAAAGTTTGATCTTAAATAATTGTAAAAACAAAAAATATAAAAAACATCAAAAATTATACAATAAAAAACTATTTTGAAATGGCACTGTCTTTATATACTTACATATATGGTGCATCCAAATGCTCCATTTAATACGTATATGATTAACCGTTTTAGTCAAAGATATGATTAATGAAAAACTCGATTATTCAAAAAATGATTTTTTATTAATCTAAAGATTAATTACTCGAGTAAATTTATTTCTTGACTAATCAGAAATTTAAATTGTTCAATTAATTGACTAACTGCAATTCTGATGAACCAAAATTTTGAGTAATCAATTAATCGTACAGCCCTAATGTACATATGTTCATACATACATAAATATGTATGTATGTGAATACTGACCGAATCCTACTTTCAATAAATGAATGCAAATATTTGCTTATTTGCTCATTCTCAAAATTTGTATGCGAAAAGCGAAATCTATCTTTTGCGTATTCAGTATTTTCCAATATTTTCCATAGTGTTATTGTTTTAAATACATGCATACATATGTATGTACTTCATTTATGACGGTTCAGCCATGGATTTCCAAGCCTTCGTCACGTACGCACTGAGAAATAATGAGGGTATTCACCTAAACGTTTAAACTTACGAAACTCGTAAATTTAAAAGTTAACACATAGTTTTACATTAACAAATCTTGTTAAACAAAGATCAAATAAAAATTAAAATCTTATTACTCTTTACTAAAAATGCTCGCATCTGATTTATGTGCATATGTAGAAATGTTGAATACTTTACGTAAAAATTATGATGACGCAGTAGAGTGGTTACAAGCTATATGGATATAATCTGTAATTTTAAATAATAATAATTTAATGATACATACATATATGATTTAACAATATAAATAAACAAGTAAAGAAGTCGAAGTTCGGGTGAAACCAAACATTAAATACCCGGCGCACGTATTAAACATCGTTTTTTCACGATTCTGAAACCTTCTGTTTCGTGGTAAACAGGGGTGGTTTTATTATTTCAAACATTTCCGATAATATGTTTAGTTAGACATAAAGAAATAATTCATCTGTCTTTGGTAGAAATCGATAAAGCGGTTACCGATATAAACTTAAGTAGTCATAAGTGGGCGGTGTCACGCCCATTTTCCTAAAGTCCATAAAAATCTTAATTCTTGGTAAGAGATTGTTGTGAGTACCAACTTTGAGTAAATTACCGTTTCTAAATTTCGAAATATCGAAGTTTTCATATTTCTGAAATTAACCGTTATGTGAAAAGTGGGCGTAATTTTGGCCCGATTTCAAACATTTTCAACAGCGCGCTTTTTTGTGTCAAGCATATTAAGAATACCGAGTTTGGTAGAAGTCAATGAAACGGTTACCGAGATACACATATGTAGTCATAAGTGGGTA
Organism: Rhagoletis cerasi; assembly: GCA_029783565.1. Lineage (NCBI taxonomy): Eukaryota > Metazoa > Arthropoda > Insecta > Diptera > Tephritidae > Rhagoletis > Rhagoletis cerasi. The sequence goes on from JAPVRG010290295.1 coordinate 9,759, forward strand.
GTGCCACGCCCATTTTCTAAAAAATTGTTATAATGGTACTTCTTGCTAAGGAGTTATTGCAAACATAAATTTTGAGTAAATTAGCTTTAGTAGTTATCAATTTATCACAGATTTCGTGTTTCTGTAAATTACCGTTACATGGAAAGTGGGCGGGGTTATTGTCCGATTTCAAAAATATTCGACCCTTTCCATTGTTGGACGAAGATTAACGCTTGTGCCAAGTTTGGTAGAAATTGGTGAAGCGGTTAACGAGATGTACATATAAGCCCATAAGTGAGCGTGGCTACGCCCATTTTTTCAAAAATTTATAATATTCTTATTATTCGTCAATATATCATTCCAAATAACAATTTTGAGTCAATAAGCTTCAGTAGTTACTAAAATATCGCAGTTTTTGTATTTCTGCAAACCACCGTTATATGGGAGGTAGGCGTGGTTATTGTCCGATTTCGCCCATTTTCAATACCATCCGTCCTTATCCCAATAGAAGTATGCGTACCTAGTTACGTTTCACTTTTTACTCGAGTGATCGTCCACACAGACGGACGAACGGGCAGACAAACATGGCTTAATCGATTTCTCTTTTCATTCTGAGCATTTTGGTATGTACATATACATATGTCTATATCGATCTCGATTCCTTTAGGCTGTTACAAACAACCGTTATATGAACAAAAGTGCGCTCGGGTATAAAAATGTATGCTAGCCGTGGGATTCGAATCCACGACTTCGCAGCTCGCTTAATCCGCAATAGCGCCGTCTGCCAGGGTACAATTTTGATCAGATCGACTGCGCCGTTAATCCGGATCAACGATACCGTCTGTCCATGCTTTTAGATTCCTAGGAAAAAATGCCCATCACAGAGACATTGGCATATTAATAGAGTGTCATTAAATTTTCTAAATAAAATCTCATGAATGTTGCTGTATTATAGCTGATCTGCACGGTTTATCCCAGAATACTGTTGGAAGGATAATAAAGGAAATATCTAAGAGGATTGCAATGTTGCTGCCGCACTTTCTTCGATTCCCATGCAGAAATTCCCAAGATTCCCAGGCAAATAATAAACACAGGCCAGCTGATTTATGTACACATATGTATATCCTGAAGACGGGTGTTATATTAATTGATAGACGGTAATATGTATCGTATTTCCAGAATAACATTTCACATCAATTACACTAGTTTACACGAAAATTTAACCTTTGTAAAAAAGTATTTTCTAGGCTCACTTTGGGTCGCTGAATATGAAAACAAACCCCAATTTTTTTTTCAAAGAAGCGTTTTCCAGATTTTTTCGAAAAACGTGTTTTTTGGTACCATTCGCAGTTATTTTTAATATCTTTTGAAAAGACCAAAAGTGTGATTTTGTGAAAAATATAAAGTTAGAATTTTTACTCAGTGCTCCATAACATCTACATTTCTTATCCGATTTGGATGATCTTCGACCCAAATTTACTGCAATGATTTATCTTTTAATCAAATTTGAAAAAAAAATTAAAAAAAATTTTTGTAATTAAAAATAAGCATCTAAAAATGTGTAATTTTCAAAAATGAATGAAAATTCCACTTTTTTCGATTATGGTCGCTAGTAACAGTAATAATGTTTATTTAAATCTGCACAAGTTATATATTTTTGTTCAAAGGATATTGACAAATTACTGCGAAAGGTACCAAAAAACACGTTTTTCGAAAAAATCTCGAAAACGCTTCTTTGAGAAAAATAATGGATTTTGTTTTCATGTTCAGCGACCCAAAATTAGCTTAGAAAACATTTTTTTTTCTTAGTTTAACGCAATTATGTCAAAATTTGTCGACTAGTGTTATCGTCTTTTACTTAAGTGGCATTTTTTGTACGGGAGCGTGAGAAAAATGCTCAACTCGGTTAAAATTTCCCTTTAGCTACATAAGCAACCCTGTTGGCATTTGCCATGAAACATGTATTAGTTTAATGCGATTTATACACAACAACCAACTGAAATTCGTAATTTCGCGAAGTATTTGTGTAATATATATTTGTTTAAAGTATTCATCATGTATATAAGCAAACAAAAATTTCCCTGAGCAGTTTTTCATTAACAATTCAAAATAGAGCAGTTTTTCACTTAACAACACTACGCGCCAGGTTTTTTTTAGCTCGGTTGCAAAAAAATGCACCTTTAGTATAAAAATATAAAATGTATTTTGAAACTAATTTTTAATGACTTCTAACAAAGTTAAAAAAAAAGTTCTTCGATAAAATATATTCCCCCCAGAATGTCATCGCTTTTTTGCAGTGTTGTCATTTCTGCGTATTTACTGATAGACAATAGGTGCATTTTTTTGCAACCGAGCTACAAAAAAACACTCGGTAAAGTAACAAAATGCCTTCAAAGCAACAACACAAACTCGGTTATTTATGCGAGTTCGGCCAGGTCGGTTAAAAAATACGCGACCTGATGCGTAGTGTTGTTAACTGAAAAAACTGCTCTATTGTGAACTGTAGTGCTGCAAAACCATCGATGGAACCATCGATGTTATCGATGGGGAAAATGCTTTAGCCACTATCGATGGTTTTTTGAAACCATCGATGGTATTTTACTTTGCACATCACTACGTCATCTATTTACAAAGACTGAGCCAAATTTAAACATGCAAATATTTTTAAATATTAATCAATTATCCCGTTTATATGATGCTTTAATTCGTGCTTAGTAAAACCATGTTCTTTGAAAACACACACATAAACACATTCTAAACTGGAATTGAAACTTTTAGCCGTGCTACCATAAATCACATTTACAGTGCGAGTTATGAGTTGTTGAATCGTATTAAGTGTGCATATAAACACCGGGATTTGTCAACACGGTTGTTTTATGCAACTCTGTATGAAGTTAAACATTTAAATTAGCGTAAATCAATTATACGTTAAGGTTTATTACAAAATTAAAGGCTAAAAAATAAAGTTCCTTTTCAATTTAAGTTATCCTGCGAAAAGCGAACTGTCGTGAAACTTTTTTATTACTTCAAAAGAAAAATAAATGAATATACTGTTTTGCTTTGAACTTTCTTACTTAAACTTTGTTTTATATTGAAATTTCTAATACTTTCTTTCTCTAAAAATAAATGAAAAGTTGTATTGTTTTGACTTTTAATAATAATAATAATAGATTGGCGCTTACACATATGATAGTGTTTGGCCGAGCTTCTCCTCCGATTTGTGGCGTGCGCCTTGATGTTGTCACACAAAGGGGAGGGACCTACAGTTTAACGCCGACTCCGAACGGCGATTGTATTTGTATGAGAAGCTTTTTCATGGCAAAGTACCCTCGGAGGTTTGCCATTGCCTGCCGAGGGGTGACCGCTGTTAAGAAAAAACCTTTTTTCTAAATTTTTTTTTCGACGTTGCTCTGACCAGGGCTTGAACCCAGGCCTGCGGAGTGGAAGCGCGCACTGCTTACCACTACACCACAGCGGTTTTGACTTTTAACCCCGTTTAATTCAATATGTGTAAATAAAATAATATTTGAGTACCCCCTTTTCCTTTAAAGGGTCACCCTAATGAAACCATCGATATTATCGATGGTTGTCTATAAAACTATCGAAAACCATCGATGGTGCCACTATCGATGGTTTAGCCACACTAGTGAACTGTTGATGAAAAAGTACTTAGGAAAATTTGTGTTTCCTTATATACTTGATGAATACTTTAAACAAATATGTATATTGCAAAAATACTTCGCGAAATTCCAAATTTCAGTTGGTTTTTGTTTATAAATCGCATTCAACTAATCACATGTTTCATAACAAATGCCAACAGGGTTGCTTATGTAGCTAAAGGGAAATTTTAACCTAGTTGAGCATTTTTTCACGCTAGCTTACAAAAAAATGCTGATAATGTCGTTATTAGTTAGGACCATTACTAAACTGAGCATGACAAGACTAGAAGTAAAGTCGGCTCTCTCTTTTTAGTTTTTTTCTAACTAACGCCAGCTTTGATGATGGACCATGACTACGGGCCAATATTAAAAGGAAAAGCTAAAAAATTACCGAAAATAGAAATATCATCATCGGCTACAAATCACTCTCCGTTTGTCTTATTTTGTTCATTACGAGTACTTACAAATATTTTTCTAAATTTGCATACGTTGTACGTGAAAACATTTTATTATTATTAGGTATGTATGTATTTTATTATTAATACGCCATATAAAATTACTCACAGAATCACCAGCACACAATCAATTATCACAGTGCTGGATGGTCAGAAAGGTCGGCGTGTTCGAGGTGAATTTGCGACGGGTCTGGCGTGGAATCGGCCAGACCAATTGGCGTCAATTGATTCGCGTGATCTGATTTTCTATATATGTACATACATATATACATTCATATGTATGTATGTACGTCTCATTTGCCGGACTGTTGTTGGTGGTATTTTTGCGCACTGGTAGTGGTCAGATTAGAGTCAGCGTTGTTTGTTTGTAGTACTATGTAAATATGTATGTATATACGGGTGCTAGGGAACTTCCGAGTAAAAATGAAATCGCACTATACTTACATATGTACATATTTATGTACCACATATGCATATATGTATGTAGCGGCCACCGTGGTCGAGTGGTTAGAGGTGCGCACTACCACTCGGTAGGTCCAGGGTTCGAATCCTGCTCCCAGCAAGATCGAAGTTTTTCCTAATAGCGGTCGCCCCTCGGCAGGCAATGGCAAACCTCCGAGAGTATTTCTGCCATGAAAAATCTTCTCATAAAATGCAATCGCCGTTAGGAGTCGGCGTAAAACTGTAGGTCCCTCGCCTTTGTGTGACAAAATCAGGGCGCACTCCACAAATTGGAGGGAAAGCTCGGCCAAACACTGACATATTGTGTAAGCGCCAATTTATTATTATATTATTATGTATGTAGATTGGGTAATGAAATAAATTTATAAAATACGCGTCATGCCGGGTGTTGATTATCTATTCTATGGGCATTTTCAACGCAATTCCAATCTATTGTTATTCGCATTTATCAAAAACAGATATGTATACATACATACGGCTGCCGCTATGGTGTAGTGTTTAGAAGTGCTTAGTACCACTCCGTGGGGCCTGGGTTCAAGCCCTGGTCCGACCAACATCGCAAAAAAATTTATAGAAAAAGTTTTTTTCTTAACAGCAGTCGCCCCTCGGCAGGCAATGGAAAGCCACCGAGTGTATTGCTGCCATGAAAAACAGCTTCTCATAAAAATACAATCGCAGTTCGGAGTCTGCGTAAAACTATGTATATGTCCCTCCCCTTTGTGTGACAACATCAAGACCAGCACTAACATATTGGGTATCATGCATAAAAAGTGAGTTTAAGCTCAGATTCGTTTTTCAGTACTAATTCTTGAGTTTGAGCTCACTTCATCAGTGCAAAAATTGAGTCTGAGCTTAAGCTCACTTTTTATGCATAATGCCCATTGTGTAAGCGCCAATCTATCATTATCATTATACATACACATGTATTCTATATATTTAGAGAGGTTTTTTGGCAGTTAGCTGGTAAAGTGCTGCTCAAATTGAAAGATTAAAATTCGTAAATGCAGTGAGTTGTAGTGTAAAAAATTAAACAAAATATTTTGAATCAATGAATATACTTAATACATCTGAATGTACCTTATGCATCTTTTTATCACAGAATACAAAAACTCTGCTTACTTTTTGATTCACTCGAATAAGCACAGATGCTTTAACATAGGAAAAGGATTAGAATTATCCAGTAAAAAAGGCCTAATATTCACCTTAATGAACTGTTAAATACTATTAGCATTACGTACTAAATACCTTCTCAATGCCAGTGCATGAAAACCAGACAAAGATGGCCTAATCGATTTCCCTTTTCATTCTGATCATTTTGGTATACATATGTGTATATCTATCTTGATTCCTTTAAGCATTTTAAGCTGTTACAAACACCTGTTATATGAACAAAGTTAATATACCCTTGTGCATAAGTGCGCTCGAATATAAAAAATTTTACTTTTACAATAAAATTTTACTTTTATAATAAAATTTTACTTTGCGAGTGGCGAAACGAACGAACTCAATGAGGCACAACCAAACTCGCTATCGACCATCCTTGCTAGCTAACTTTGTTGTTGCTTTCACATAAAAAAATTTACGTTAAGCGACCGGAACTCAAACTTAGCGAGTTGAGAAGTGGGGAATCGATGACGATGAAATTAAAAATATTTAAAAATCTTTCGAAACCTATGTATACAGTGACTCAGAAAAGTGTTCGCATGGGCATTTTTATAATATTCGCAATATTTACCTAACGCTCGTAATTCTTTTCAGACAAAAAAAAACTGTATATAGCTGCGAAAAAGTTTCATTTCGCAGTACCTCCACTTAAAGAAATCACACCGAAAAAATTATTGCCATGTAAAATTAACATTTTGCAATGTTATTTGTAATGTAAACGAAAAATTGATAATTTCACATTTAAAATTGCTAAATTATCGTTATTTTTGTCATTTTTAAAAGAAAATTATCAAAATGATATTGCAATGTACTACGTTGCAATATCAAATTTGAATGTCAAACTTACATTACAGCTTCGGAAGCCGAATTTTACATTAAATTGTAGATGCAATATGATATGTTGTCGCACTAACAATAAAAATCTAAGTATTACAACATGCAATGTACTTTATTCGTCGTTTAGTATGACGTAATAATACGAACGTGTGATCGCGTCAATTCCTGTCGATATCAGCGTTGCCATAAGTCAAGATTTATCTTGAAAATGAAGATTTTTGTGTATGAAGTAAGTTTTTTAAGTTTAAGTTAAAATTGTTAATATTTTATGCTTACATCATTGTAAGCAGCAAATGAAGGCAGAAGAAAAATGTTGTTTTTGATGAGTATATTATAGTGGAATTACAATGTAGCAGTGGCAGCGTCATTGGCACTAAAAAGTCGAAATTTTTATAAAACTTTGTTCAATTTTCTTAACTTTTGTACAAAGATCGAAGTTTGGACCTACATAAGCTTTCATAAAAGAATAATAAACTTTAAATAAACAAAAGAAAAATAGCCAAAACTTGCTAAACTATCGCGTCCCTACTTATATTTTTGCCACTGTATGCATACAAATGTATATATATGTACGCGTTTTTTCAATGTACATACATATTTTATGCGTAGGTTCATTATTTGTAAACTCATAGACTTAGAAAACAAACTGTGCTACAAATTTTGTGATGCCACGAGGGCAATATTAATTTTTAGTTTAAGTTGATATAAGAAGGACTTTATAACATAAATTTGTTAATTTTTTGCAATCAACATAATAAAGGATTTCTTGGGATCGAAAAGATTTTTTTTAGATTTAAAATCTTATTTTGAAGATTTTTTTTAAAAAATCAAGATTTTTAGGGGACTTTCTCTGGCAACACTGGTCGACATGCGTTTGGTGTACGCACGCGTTTTGGTGATAAATTTTTATAGTATTTAATATAAGAAATAAAAATAATAAGCTGTAATAGCTAAGTAATAACACTAGTTTACACGAAAAATTAAACATTGTAAAAAAGTGTTTTCTAGGCTTACTTTGGGTCAATTTGTCAATATCTTTTGAACAAACCGTCTAATCGACGCAAACAAGTGTGATTGTGTGAAAAATGCAAAGTTGGACTTTTTAAGTGCTCCATAACATCTACATTTCTTATCCGATTTGGATGATCTTAGACTCAAAATTTACTGCAATAATTTATCTTTTACCTAAATTTGCAAAAAAAAGTCTTAACAAAATTTTTGTAATCAAAAATAAGCATCTAAAAATGTGTATTTTTAAAAAATGATTGAAAATTTTTTTATTAAATTTTAATAGGCTTATCCGATCTTGTATCCTTTAGTGCAAATAAAACAAGTCTATTCCACTATTATTGCCCGACGTTTCGCGAAACTCATTAGCATCCCTAGCGGCTGATTATGAGTTTAGCGAAACGTCGGGCAATAATAGTGAAATAGACTTGTTTTATTTGCACTAAAGGATACAAGATCGGATAAGCCTATTAAAATTTAATAAAAA
>JAPVRG010290298.1:11483-22088 GCA_029783565.1 Rhagoletis cerasi
AAACAAATTCAAAAAAAAAATAAAAAAATTCAAAAAAAATTCACGGGGTTTGTTAGGGAATAAACTGTATTTTAATTGAAAATTCTCAAAAATTAATAAATAATTATAATTGGAAAACAAAAGCATTTTGAATCTGGTCCAAAATGATATTTCCCGCACGGTCCAAGGCAGAGAGGTTAGGTATGTATTTCAAATACAAATATTTAATAAACACAAACATTTTTTGTATTTAAATACTTTTTATAAGAGTATTTTGTATCTGTATTTTAAATGCTTTTTTAAGCAGTATTTGTATTTTAAAAATGTAGAATTATTTGTCATATCACAAAGTTTTACTTTACAACGCTGACATTACTTTTTTGACATATGCAAATTCTCTTAATCGGATTACCAAAAAAGTAAGGCCATGCAAAGCGCAACACAAAGATTGGCGCTAGACGTCGCCGCAATTCGGCATTATTATTTGCTAACGGTATTGTGAATTTTCTTCCATGGAAAGTATCATACAAAGTACATATGTGGAAGAACATGAACAACACTTTTAGGAAAACAAATTAACAAAAATCAACGGTGAGTCCTTGTTACTTCAAACATCGACTTAAAAATTTAAGTAAAATTGAATGACCCACAAAATTGCATGCTCAAAATCTTTCTAATAGGTCGAATTAAAAAGCTTAACATTTTTCCGAAATTTTGTCGAGTTTTTTTTTTTAATTAAGTATTGCACAAGTTTGAAACTTGGATTTAAGGGTTTTTGTTATTGTTATTTTCTATTTTGTGTTTAAATGCTTTTCGTAAAAATATTTTGTAATTGTATTTCAAATACTTTTTATGTAAGGTAGTATTTTGCGAAAGTTTCGCTTAACTGAAGTGGAGTTCGAATAGAGCTGGCAGACGTAGCAGAAATGAGTTTCTGACTCGGGGTTGGACTCAATGCCAGTCCGAAGCAAAAATATGCGGACCAACCCTGCTACAAAGTGTTGCTCTAGGGACCGACAACGACTGGTGGGCTCGGACGATTCAAACAACAACCCTTGGTCGGGTAGAGTCCAAGTTATTCCGATACGTAGAACGGCTGTCGTTCCCTCTGCTGACAAGCGAAAGGACGCAATCCGCATCTTGGCGATATTCGTATGTGTCCACGCACCGATTATCTGCTCAAACAACGTTTCTATGAACTATTGGAGCGCACTTATAAACGGGTTCTGCTCTCGTCGCGATATAAAATTATTAAGACAGACGACTTTACTGGCAGAAGCGCAAAGAATGGATCTTTTGTCCCAGAGTAAAAAAAAAAATCATCTACGACGAAGCCATCGCTAATGGACTAAGGGGCCCTGAATATGGTGGTCTGTGGTATCACTGAAGTTAGAGCTGCTGACAAGTCTTGTTTTCATTACCGATTAGATTTCCTGTCAACCGCAGCTAAAAAGGTAACAGCAATCATTTTTTCTGGTATTTTCAATTTCGCGTCTTCATCGTCTGAGATGCTCGACAAGAAGGAAAAAAGGCATTTTTTTGACATTGAGTGTGTGCAAACTATCAGAATTATTGGGAATGTATCCCAAGAACCTAGGTGGCTTTTTCAAATAGTCAGATAACTTCTCTAACTTTCCTAGTGCAAGTGGAAACTTAATACCCAAAACTAAAGCTCTCTTTCAAATTAAAAACATTTGACCATAAACAATTTTAAGCTTGATTTTCTCTTGGATGGTGCATGTCATTTCAGAGATTCTTGACTTCTTTTGAGTACAAAAACCAAATAATCTCAATTATAACTTCACTTTCGCAAAAACTCAAGCAAAGTCAAAAACTTACTGGCAGCTAAAAAAATGGCCATAAATTTGCTACTTACTCGATTGCTTTCATGGCTATTTACAAGAAGACAGTAACACCAAACTTTGTGCAACCGAAAAGTTATAAGACCTCCACGAACAAAAAAAAGTGCGATAATAAAAACAAATCACAAGTCATTCGCCCGCATACGAATGAACGCCAAGTTCAAGCGTATACTACCATATACGGGACAATGACTTTAGCACAAAATTGCACTATTCAACTTGGCTAGCTACCGGTTGCTCGTTGCTGTTGCTGGTTCTTAACTGATGGCTGCTCCTAGATGCTGGATGCTCGCCTCGCTGTCATTCACCTTTTCCGTACGATGTTTTCGTCTGTGAAATGTCCTTATGAGATTTTGGTAATTTATTTCCATTCAACTGCAGAGAATGCGCACAAAGAGTCTTTGACCGACTGCGCTTAGTTTGTCGATTTGCTGTAGATATGTATGTGAATGCTTTGCCAAAAGTCACTTAGAACAATTTTAGTATTTAGGGTTTTTGTTGGAGTGCAGTGCTCGGCAAAACGGCGACTCTTGTCTGGCAATCGAACATTAAATTACAGCATAAACGTTTGCAGATGTTCATCTATTTAGTGGCTGCGGCGGTTCCTGCAGCTGCGACTGTTGCTTCAATTTTTTGTTTTTTGTTATTGTCTAGTGCCAGAGATGACAATGCCATTCAAGAACCCTCGTTGTCAATTTTTTGTCTCTCCCTTCGGTTAACCTATCCTCCTATTACTACTAACACAATTATTGCTATTTAACCGATCAAGTATGTAAGTAGATCCGTCCACGTCAGTTTGCTTGTGTTCGTGTGTGAGCTAAGGGTTGCTTTTGCTTCGCCTGACACAATTAATAGCATTCAATTGGTTAATTGAGGGGTTTGTGTAAATTGCAACTTGTATCTCGATAATATCCTAGATGTGAACAAGAAGTGTAGCAGGATAATAACGGTGCTCAAGGCTAAATTGTTGCTTTGCAAATAGATTCCAATCGATTCTATTAAGTGTCATTAAAGCAGCTTAGTTGCAACTGGCTGCAAACTACAGACGCCTGTGGGACTGCAACAAATTTAATGTGAAACATCTGTCTAGGCAAGTGCATTGTGGCATGGCATGGCATGGCAATGACATTGACACGGCAACTGCTTTGTCGAAAACAAAAATTTATTAGTTTTCGTGTATGTATGTGTGTGTGTAAGTTCTGTAGCTTTTTGACTGATATTTCAAAGGGTAAGTTCAACGTGTGTCACTAGCAGCGCACACAAAAATTTGTGCTGTCAAAACAGATACGAGTAACAATTCATTGTTCGTCCAGCCAAATGAAGTCCATACCGCCGCCTTTTGGCCGGCCGAAATGGACAAATGGAAACCACAAAGTCAAAAGAAGAATCGAAAGCAAAGTTGCTAAAAGGAAATCCGATTGCATATTCACTCTTACTTTGTTCAAAATGTAATCGGCCAGTGCAGTGAGCTGGAAATTTTAAGTGGAAGAGCGTATAAGGGATTGATAATGATATTCTTTTTTTTGGCAGAATTACACCTAAAGAAAGTAAGTTTAGTACAAAAAAAGTATGTGAGTGTGTTTTGAACTGGAAGTAGGAAATGTTACTCATTTGACTTTAACACGGAGTTATAGAATCAAATCACAACATTCTCAGTTGGATTTGCAAAAGGACTTCTCAAACAATACCGTTCTCTTAGGGCTTCTCATAGAAGGCTTGTCAGCATGTGTAAAAGCCCAAATCGCTTGGTCTGGCCTTGATTCAAAGTGACCATTTGAACACACACTTACATGCGTGGCTGTAGCTCAGTGCGCAGAGATGCTTCCCACTATTTGTTATCTTTCAGGATCGTATATATATATATATTTTTTTTTTTTTTTTTTAAATATGAAAAAGCATCTGTGAAGTGCAGAACGCAATCGTACTCCAACGAAAAAAATTTGACTATGGAAGGGCTTATGGAAGGCCACATGGGGGCCCTACCCACATAAAGGAAAAGTAAGGCGTTGAAAAGTGGGACATCTCATACAAAAAAGAATGAGAAGCAGAAGGACCTTCTGTCTGCCAATAGAAGCACTACAAGCGTTTCTAGAAGTGGTGTCAGGCCCTTCTTTTGCCTACTGGGTATTTGTTTCGATGTCTTATGTATAAAAATGAATTGCTGTCCATTAGACTCGCTAAAATTCAAAAACGGCTTGACCGGATGGTTTAAAAACAAGCCACAAAATAGAGAGTCGCCACCTATTTGAAAAATTCAGTTAAGTAAATTGACAAGATAAATTAAATATGGTTTTCAAAAGAAAGAAAAATTGAATTCATTTAAATCGAAAAGGTAAATGAAATATTACAATATGGGTATCAAAGTAAAGAAGTTTAAGAAACCTTAGTTTCCAAACATTTTTTTGAAGAGGCCTGCCAGCTATTTGAAAAATGCAATGCAATTAAATTGATAAGATAAATGAAATATTTCAATATGGCTATCAAACGAAAGGTATTTGGGAAATCTCTGATTTAGAAGTATTTTTCAGTAAGTTTATCATCTCTCTAAACACTTGCAGCCGCACTCAGAGTGGTTTCGAAAGAATTTCAAATTAATAATCGTTACTGAGGAAAACCTTAAGTAATCATTAAACGACTCTGTGTGCGGCTGTTAACACTAATAGCCTTATTCATAAAAAATAAAATAGCTTTAAAAAAGATTTATAAATTGAAAAATGTATGAAAACGTCAATTCATAAAGCTTTTTAAATCTATTTCATTTTTTATCAGGGACCAAAAACAACTGTTATCTCGAATTTACAAATTGAAACCGTTGCCCAAACTGTGAAATTTAACGAAAAAGTTGTTTCATATTCATGAAGATGGAGATGGTGATGGAGAAGAACATAAAGATGATGAAAATAAAAGAGAGATTGAAATAACTCTTATCAGAGAACGCAAAAATAAACGTTGGGCAGTAACTGTTATTAAGCAACGTAGAAAACAAACGTTGGGCAATAACTGTTATCAACCGACGTAAATAACAAACGTTGGGTAGTAACTCTTATTATTAACGGAAAAAATATTTCTCCTGCATAAGTTATCACGCAACGTAAAAAATAAACGTTGGGCTATAACTCTTATCGGTAAAATAAAAATATTTCTTATCTAATAACTGTTATGGAGCAACGTTTTTGCGATAAAACTTATAACTGTTATGTCCCTGTTTTTTATAAATAAGGCCATAATTCAGTTTCAATTTATTTAATGGTAAGGTAATTAGTTCATTAAGATATAATCAATAAACAATACTAAAATTAAATCAAATATAACAAGATGAATATCTACCAAACAAAAAACGTTTAAGAACGCTATATTAGAAAATTTTTTTGAACATGAACAATAAAAAATTGTAATGCACATTTCGCTAGCTTAGAGTGAAAACTTACTAAGTCCATATGTACAAATTTTGCAGGAGAGGGAAAAACTTCCTATAGCAATTTTTTCAACTAGTTTGCAAAGCTTTTAATACAACATTTCGCGTATTTAAAGCAATGCAAGGCTCCATACGAATTAGAAGGATTAGATGTTAATTTAAAACTTCATATTAGATATTTTAGTCATATCTAATTGTCTGCGCTTTTTCTGAGCTTAGTAAATTTGATTTTCATTGAATATAAAGGGAAAGAAATAAAACAAGTACCTTAATTCTTTTTCTTCATTTTGCTTCCCTTTTCAAAATATAAGTTCTCACAAAAAAAAAGTTGTTCTAAGCTAGCGATACGTATTACACTAGTTTACACGAAAAATTAACCTTTTTCAAAAAGTATTTTCTAGGCTCACTTTGGTTCGCTGAATATGAAAACAAACCCCATTTTTTTATAAAGAAGCGTTTTCGAGATTTTTTCGAAAAACGAGTTTTTTGGTACCTTTCACAGTTATTTGTCAATATCTGATCGACGCGAGCAACCTACCGTTCGAAAGGTATTGATGCGCTCTTTGCGACCAAAATCAAAAAAAGTGAAATTTTCTATAATTTTTGAAATAACAAAAATTGTTTTGAATTTTTTTTTTTTCAAATTTGTGTAAAAGATAAATCACTGCAGTAAATTTTGAGTCCAAATCAGATAAGAAATGTAGATTTTACGGAGCACTGAGTAAAAATTCTAACTTTGTATTTTTCTCAAAATCACACTTTTGGTCGGTAATTGAATTTTTTTTATTTTTTTTTTATTTTTTTTTTTATTTTTTTTTATTTTTTTCTTACTGCTGGAGGCAAATTCGAGAAGACTCTAACCAACACAAACGAAAAAATTCAAGGAGAAAAGCTTATTTTCGACTAAAAGTGTAATTGTGTGAAAAATACAAATATAGAATTTTTACTCAGTGCTCTATAAAATCTACATTTCTTATCCGATTTGGATGATCTTATGTTGAAAACTTACTGCAATGATTTATCTTTTACTCATATTTGAAAAAAAAAATTTTAACAAAATCTTTTTTATTAAAAATAAGCATCAAAAATGATAGAAAATTCCACTTTTTTCGATTTTGGTCGCTAGTAACAGTAATAATTTTTATTTAAATCTGCACAAGTTATATATTTTTGAAGAGGGCGCATCAATACCTTTCGAACGAGCCTGCGTCAGTTAGATACTTTTTTCGATAACAAATAACTCGAAAACGCTTCTTTGAAAAAAAAGAATGGGTATTGTTTTCGTGTTCAGCGACCTAAAGTTAGTTTAGAAACGTTGTTTTTCTTAGGTTAACGCGATTACGTCAAAATTTGTCGACTAGTGTTATCAAACGAAGTGTTCAAAGACACTTTGATCCAGAAAAGTTGCAAAAGTCTTGCAACTATCTTTATATGTACACATATTAAAATTTATACTGAGGCTTTTTGGTAATAAATTTGAAATAGAAACTATGAAATATTTAAAAATAATAAAAAAACAAAAAAATAAAGAAAAATATTAAAATATTATAATAAAGCTGTTATCACGCACCTTCACCTTGTTGAAAACTTAACCATTTTTTTAATATAATCGAATCAAATAAATTTTTAACATACATATATAATTTCATTCGGAGTCGCTACAGTCTACCATGCATATTACGAGGCAGAAACTTCGTGTGCTTGAGCGTTGAGGTTTTCTCATTTTAAAATACGTATGTAATATTCTACTTGCATGTACAATTTTTTTGTTTTAATTTCTGGATTACTTATCTAAAACTACATGCAAAATAGACTTATGGACCCGAGAGGTGGCGCCATTGTCAAGATATAATTTATTTTTAAACGAAATTTTTTTTCGCTAATTTCTAAAACCGCCAACCGATTTCAATTAAATTTTGTGGATGTGTATTGTTGATTCAAGCGTAGAGATGTGATACTTTTAGACCCGATTGTTGGCGCTGTTGACTCCGCGATCCCCTCAATATTTTTCCATCGCTATTGTAGGGAGTTTCTATTATATAAGTCGAACACTTACTATTTTAGTTCAAATTAATTTTTGTGCTGTCAACAAATCTCCAGCGTGTGTTCGTTGATGATGTTCGAACTGAAACCAAAAATCGTTTTTTCTTCTATCGTACTAAACAATAGTCACAATTTTCTGTAAAGTTCGATATTAAATGAAACGCATGCGAAAAAACTGGTCGATCAAAAATTGCTACAAAATCTGTATTTATTTACCAATGACAAAAAATTCAGCTTATTCTGAGAGTATAACTATTAGATTAGAAGTGTTAACACATTTTCTCTTCCCGTATCACAAATGCGATTCAAACGAGCCTAGCAGAATTAGATTTTATTCGGAAGATGGCAGCTTGCTAATTTATCTATAACAATGTGGAAGTTGTTTAATTAAGTATTGTGTGAGCGTTAAAACAAGTGTAAATTATTATGTTTGACATAAAGTGTACTGAGACAATTCCAGTTTCTGATAAAGTCGAGGAATCAGGTCTTCGGTCAGACCATACTTGCATTTTAGCTTTTGTTAAAACGAGCAAATCGATGGTGGACAGGTCCTACGAAAGCTATGTATCAGCTATCTTCAAATTTCTTAACAATTTTACCATTTGCTTGCATAATCAGCCACGTTAAAATCATCACTTTTAGAGCCCGTTCATATGACAGACGCTTATCGCGTATTTTGAAAGTAATATTTTAAACATCTTAAGGCATTATGTGACGCTCAAGCTATGCACTTTCGTAAATGCCAAACTATTGGTTGTAAGACATCTCTGATTTGACAGAAAAGTTTGAACGCTCTTGAGTTACAACCCTGCGGTTTCGGAACCCCGAAATTGATAGGCCTCCACATTTAATTATGTATGAAACCGTGGAACCAAACACAGATAGCCAGAAGAGATTACAATGTATATTGAATCATTCCTATGTTTCACACAAATCCGTATGTAAAAAGTGAGAGCACACATTTATATACATACCAAGTAATTCATAATATTCTTTAACAAAAAACAAATAAACATTCTTCTGTGACATTAACGGGAAAATAATTACTTATTTTCGCTTTTTTCTGTTTTTTGCTTTTTTCAATAATTTACTTCCCTCTCATTACGCATATGTTCAAGGTTTTCTCTGCATCCTTGATACTTTGTTTACATACCTAATTTTTATGTTCGTTATTTGCGGTTTTCCTGACTCTTCAACCCTGATTTATGAGCATACCTATGTACATAACTATGTATAACACAAAATATTCACTTGGACCGTAAATGGAAGGAAAACTCGTGACACGAAAGGACACAGAAACGAAAGGGGTGCAAATGCGTCTGTCGCTACTTAAAAAGTCGATTCCGCTTCCGGTGAAGCCACTCATCGAAGTACATACATACATATGCATGCAGGCGGACTGGCAAACAACCAAGGCAATCACGGAACAGGCAGTCAAGAGGCAGAGGAAATAAACAGACAGACTGATAGACGGTGAACGCCAGACAGTCGTTCACCTTTAAGAGTCACGTGTTATCGATTACTTTGAAATAAAAGTTGTACATGGTATGTAAGTATGTTTGCAAGTGCATGTTTATGCAGCGATTTAAGGAGCAGGTATAAGATAGAAGGCTATTTCAAAGGAAAATTCACCTACATATTCAGCTACTTATGTGCTTCTTGTGGAGTTGCTTGCTGAAATCGGGCGCATTGCAGGAATCATTTACATATGTATGTATGTACATAAATATTATTCCCGCTTTGACGCGCTGCCAAAGGTAGTCTGAAGAGGTGGTGGTGTAATAAAACACTTCCACGCCGCCACTTTTTCTCCGATTCCTTTCTTTTCCCACACCTTATATACTTTTGCTTCAGCATTCTCATTCTAAATCTTAAGAGATTGACGCGTGGCTGGCTTGCTGACGACTTGGAAGATGGTGAAGTGTTGATGAGCGCATATACCCTGCAAACCATGCTTTCAGAGTTTTCTGAATAATAGAGAAATCTTAAAGGATTTATAAAGAAATCAATATTTCCTTTCAGATTTTTTGCCGAATTCACTAACTTGAAATTTACAGTGCACACTTCGATTTGCTTACGAAATTTCGGAAGAAAATCGCTGCGATGTGCGGAAGTTTTTCGAATTTTTTTTTTCAGAATTTTTTTAGGTTTCTTTTAAAAAATCATACAGAAATTTCTTTACGAGTTCGTGTCAACCGCTTCATATACTCTTAAAGATTTCGTTAAGATTTCGAGAACTTTGGTTTGCAGGGTACATACATACATACATAAACACATACATGCATACATAAACACATACATGCATACATACACACATATATATGTACATATATATGAACCAAAGCTAGGCGCGGACTGTAACCTAGGCCACTCCAGCCGCCAAAGCAGTGCGGTTCACAGTGGTACAGCCTCATAGAATTATTGGAAAACATTCTGATTTGGCGTAGAACCTCAATTTTCCGTACGCAACATTAATGTACATAAATCAAGAAAAAAAAACCAAAAATGGTCGTGATCGATTTATTTTAAAGCAGACCTACCATACAAACCAAACCTCAAAAACGCCTTAAAAATCCCATAAAAAGCGCAGTGACGAATATATGACTCCGAAATTTTGTTTGTATAAATTTTATATGTGAACTCCCAAAAATATGGACGTAATAGGCCCATTTCAAAGCATACCTTCCATACAAACCTAACCTCAAAAACTCCTTAAAAATGCCCATAAGTGCCATCATTAGTGCATCAGGTTACATTAAACGTCGCAAATATGAGGTTTTTTTTTTTTTAAATCGAAAGAGAGGATTCCAGTCTTTAATTTTTCTATAGCTAGCAGACGGAGGAAGACTTAGGGAATAAAGTGTTTGTCCATCAAAAGTGTCAAAGTCGGCATTTATGAAGTATCATTTTTTTCTTATATTTATTAAAATATTTAGAGTCGATTGCACTGATTTTTCTCTATTTTGATAAGTAAATTCTAAATTATATTTTCATATGAACCTACTACAGAAGCAATAAAAACAAATTTTTCCGCCGAAATCCCACTGTGCGGCTTTGAGATTCGTGCACACGAAGTGTAGGAGCGGGTTGGAACCCAGGTCGTTCGAACCGCCAAGGCAGTATACATACATACGAGGTGTGTTCAAAAAGTATCGCAAATTTGGGTTTTTTTCAAAAATTATTTATTTATTCATGAATATCTATTTTGTCCCCTTCAAAGTAATCCCCATGAGATATTATACACTTGTGCCAACGGTTTTTCCAATCTTCGAAGCACTTCAAAAAATCATTTTTTTTTATCTTCTT
>JAPVRG010290301.1:0-13826 GCA_029783565.1 Rhagoletis cerasi
CAGAAATGTATCCCTACTAAAATTACAATGTCTTCCGCATAGGCAATCACCCGCAGCCTCTACTCACCAGCGCCTATAGCAGGTCGTTTACGACCACAATTCAAAGAAGGGATGAGAGAGAACCAACAGGTGACAAGCCAGATACTCTGGATGATGGCGCTGACCCATGATAGATCTATCACAGAGCATACGGTTATGAGCTTAACTAGGTCGATTTCGACCTCAGCCTTACTAAAGTATCTGATGATTTCCCCTGGAAGCACATTATGAAACGCCCTCTCGATGTCGAGAAGGACACCAACAGTGAAGTCTTTATTTACAAAGGATTCCTTTTTAGTTGTTATTTTTTCGGTTTCGGCGTTGTGCCATCTACAAACCAAATTTGGCAAATGATGACGGAAATTCGCTCCAAAATACATAATACGAAGGACTTCTCTATCAACTTCATGATCGTGTTCAGGTTGTTCTAGAGTGACCGACCCTGATGCACGAATGCTGATTTTATGAAAAGCGATCACAAAGAATCCAGTTTCTTATACGTTTTGAGTAGAAATGATTGACCAAGCCTTTAAGCAGAAACGAAGAAAGACTTTGAAATAAAAGTCACCCTGATCACTCTCCAAGTCCCACACATAAGTTTAACATAAAAAAAAAACGAATTAGCTAAATTTTTTGTTATTTCACTTGATCCACTTTGAGCTGGCAAAAACCTTTTCTTACGCCAAATGAATGGGCTTTTAAGGAATAAAAAAATATTCCATTTCCTACTGTTTTTTTTATATACCCTGCAAGGAGTGACGTTAGCTTATAGCTAACTTTAGTCTGTTTACGCGAACACTAGTGCTAACTATTAACTGTATATTTTGTTCGAAAAAGCCTAACTACTTTTGTGGGGCGATGGCCGCAAAAAAGTCAGTCCTGGATATTTTTGCATTAGATATCAACTAACTTGTAACTA
The DNA here is from genome assembly GCA_029783565.1 of Rhagoletis cerasi. NCBI lineage: Eukaryota > Metazoa > Arthropoda > Insecta > Diptera > Tephritidae > Rhagoletis > Rhagoletis cerasi. Next base: position 959 of record JAPVRG010290301.1, read on the forward strand.
GCTACTTTTGGACATAAAATACCAATAAGAAAAAAAAAAATTTTCAATTTTCTACATTATTTATTTACTTTATTTATTATTACAAATTTTTTTATTTGTTTACATATGTATTCTGCTGTATGTGGTCCCATATTCGAATTCCGTCAGACGTAGCATCAAAATGATGATATAAAATTTCGATCTTCCTTTTATTTGTCCTGAATTCGAAAGAGCATCTGTGAAGTGCAGAAAAAAGGTGTATTCAAAGTATTTTTTGTACGAGGATATTTAAATAGAAACTTGTTTAAAGAAAGTAAACTTCTGATTACGTGCGCATGACTCGCGCATGACTCCTGCATGACTTTACAACTCATTTAAAGTTGGTTTTGTCGTAGCTAATTAAAAGTGAGGTATTTATCGAAATCTCGCAAAAAAGCTAACTAAAAGTTGGTTATTTTTAACACTTGATAATTTTTCACTGCAGGGTAGTCTCTAGATTAACGGCCACTGTGGTGTAGTGGTTAGCAGCACGCACTACCATTTCTCAGGGCCTGGGATCGCGCCCAATTTCCAACCAACATCAAAACAATAAAAAATACAAGTTTTTTCTTATAGTGGTCGCTTCCCGGCAGGCAATGGCAATCGCCGTTCGAAGTCGGCGTAAAACTGTAGGTGTGGCAACTACAAGGCAACGCCACAAATCAGAGGAGAAGCTCGGCCAAGCATTGCATTTTCATTTGCAAAATCAAATCCATAAGCATCTGGACTCATTATTTATTATTTCATCTGTTTACTTTTACTTAGTAAATGTAAGCAATTCTCAAATGGCGTGCAAAATGATTTTTTACCATCGTAGTTATTTTTGAATGCCGATAGTGGAACATTCAGTGAGCTCTTTTTAGTTTGCATCAATGTACTCTTCTGTGAGTTATGTTTCAAGTCCAGCATAAGCTCTTTGCAAAAGCCTTTACTAATAAAACACTACAAAAGTCAAATAGCGCAATTGTGTAATATCATTTTGGATTATCTTGTCTCTTGTCAAATAGAGTATTACAAAGTCAAATGCAAAAAAAAATATTACAGCTGTCAGCTACATAAGCACAAGACAGTATTTGAATTTTGTATGTAACTCTCTGCGACGTTCAAATATTTATTGCCAACTTTTAGACGCGCTTGCTTGAACGCGGGATAGCCTACTCTGAACAAAACAACAATAATTATCACATTTATCACAAAGGCAATGGGTGGACGGGCACTAAGTTAGGGTAGCAGGAGTCAACTTTTAGGCGCTTTAAGCTTTGTAGGAAGCAGATTGAAGGCAAAAGAAAGGCGGGGAGTGAAAAATATATTTGATAAAACACACTTACGAAGCACAGTCGCTTGGTTGGAAATGAAAGAGGACTGCTCTCCTAGGAGCTTGACGCCCTTAGCTGGTATTAGAGGCAATAAACATTTTTGGCTGCACCTAAATACATGCTGCAAAATTTGATGATATTCTCATTTTTTTGCGAATGTGTAAGCTGATTCCCTTGCATTGTTTACTTTTCAACTTTTAGCGGAAACAAGTAGCCGATAGCAGCGGAAATAGGCAAGTAAAGGTTTGCTTAGCCCCTACAGAGTATGTGTGCGGTGGAGGCAGGATATTTGGATATTTTCAAATTAAATTTCTGCAAAATTTGCGCAAACAATGCCAACTTGGATCGGTGTGCGATGCTCAAAAACGAATAAAATTGTTAATATGACTGCCAAGATGACTAAGATGTATTTTTTTTTTTGTTTAAATATATACATATGTAGGTGCATAATTTCGCCTTGTATATCTAACAATGACCCCCTGGCTGTTTATCCTGCTGTGACTCCAGTTTTATCTTTATCGCATTTCAGTACACCTCACTTGCTGACTCTTTGCCAAATCGCTTTTCATGAGCCTAACTAACGAAATGAGCGTCCGACTTTACTTTGCTGTCTCAGCGAAATACATACCTACTATGCTGTCTTTCACATTGGCTACTACTGCAGCAACGAAATGAGGCAACTTCTTTTACCACGCAGCCAGCAACATTGTTTTTTAAGTAGCGGCTGATATGCCACTTCAAAGCGCTGCCAAGTTTAATCAACAAAATAAAACGGAAAATCCACACAAAAAAAATTTCTACAACGTGGCCACTCAACGAGTGTAGCATCCTGCTGCTGCATGCCTCCTCTCAAAAATTCGTGAATTTCACTTCATTATTTACGCCGCATATTGCGAAATTATAGTGTGGCATGACCACGCCCTGACCGTGTTGGCGTAGCGTGGCGCGTAGCCATCCTGTTAAAGTTGTTGCCGCCGTCGCCAGTTGCCACACGTCTGTGGCAACTTAATGCGCCGCTAAGGCTGAGATTTGGCAGCGCGCTGGCATGCTTAAGCCAATTACACTACAACGCAGTTGTAGTGGAAGTCGCATGTTGTATGCCTGCTATGTTGCAAGCAAGCAGAGTGACATACAATGTAGGAAAATATTTGGGAATATGCAAAGAAAAAAAATACGCTGATGCTTGCAACTTGACAAAATTTGCAAGACTTGTACTAAGTTTTCTTTTTTACTTAAGACAAAAAGAAAATTTTTTACAGCTGAATTCCAAGTCACTTGTTCTGTTTCTGCTGCCCTGATGGCTTTAAAAAAAGACAACCAAAAATCTCAGCTGGCGCACAAAATTACCGCGTACTATTAACAACAATGAAGCAGAGCTATAGAGATTGCAACCATGAAAAAGCCAGATTTCATTTAAAAGCACTTTGCATTTCAGAAAGTTGAATGAGAGACCAGAAAAAGCACAAAACCCTAGCGCATATTTGGCTGCGTACAATGTCCAACAGCAACAGCAGCAGCTGACGCATTGTAATTCGATAATTTTCGGAGAAGCTGAGGAAACAAAATGCATACTTCAGGTAATTGGCCGCAAATTGATGTTGCACTATGATGGCAAGTAGCAGAGAAGAAATGAAGTAATTCGGTTTTTTTTTTTAAGAGAAACGAGGCGAAACTGAAAAAGAAGGCAAGTGAACTCAAATTATTGGCAATTTTTCTTGTTATAACGCGGTGACAGTTCAAATTGCTCATAAGTGGCAGCTTTTGAAAATGAGACGGGTTAACACAAAATTATTGGAGGAATTTAGCAGGCAAAGGAAGCGCTTAATAGCTATTGGTGAAGAAATTATAGGATCCAGATTGGGAGGGAAAGAAAAAAGTTAAATACTGAGTGAATAAATGAGAAATATTTTGTTGAGGGGATTTTGGCTCTGGAATGGGAATCATTTCCATTTTATTTTATTTAATTTTCCAAAGACCAGTATTTGAAATAACCCCTACGAACATAACTCCAAACTCATACATGAAAGCGAGTTCAATAAAGCTCTTCATAGTCCTGCACTGTAGTCCTGCTTACAGTGACTATCGGAATAAATATACCCTTTCACAAATCCTCAGCCGCTGTAGCATTTGCAAAAAGAGCAGACGCAGATGGAATACCTGTAATTTGTATAAGGAACCATTGATATCTGAAGCCAACGGGCTCCACACTGAATGAGATTCCTTAACAACCTGGTCAAGCGCCACACTACAAAGTATTGTACCATCCTGCATTAAGTCAACGCAAATGATATCGAAAGGAAAGACAAAATATATTGTCAAACTAACAGTCGAATGCTAACGATACAGATGAGTATACACGAGAATTCAACGCACAATACCGACCTTCGCCAGGTTGATCCCAGGGGTTTCCGCATAATCGATTCCAGCTTAGAGATTCGACAGGTGGTAACCAAAACAAGAAAAACTGGAAAGAGTACTTGAAGACGTACTTGTAACTTCACCGCTGGTTACAAACCGACAAACCGGGACCATAGAGTGAAAATGTCATTCGGTGATCGCCTCTTGTTTACCCTGAATCGTTTTACGAGCTATTGCAGTCGACATTTTATATTGCGTTATTCTATGGACAAGGTCAACCACTGAGTGATTAGAAGGTTGCACAAACTGCCAAAATGCAGTGCACTTCTTACTTTCGCCAGCGGCGCCGAAGACAAAACACTCCACTCTGTTACCAGCATCACGACCCGCGTTGAATACTTTCAGAGCAGGAGCGTTTCTGTCCATTCGAACGACATGACCTAGCCAGCGGAGCCGCTGTGTCTTAATTCGCTGCACTATGTCTATATCGTTGTAAAGCTCATACAGCTCATTGATATATCGTCTGCGCTACTCGCCATTGCCAACGCGCAAAGGCCCGTAAATCTTTCGCAGAATCTTTCTCTCGAAAACTCCAAGAGCCGCTTCATCAGATGTTTTCATTGTCCATGCCTCCGCGCCTAACATTAGCACAGGCAAGATGAGTGACTTATAGAGTGTGATTTTTGTAAGACGATACAGGACTTTACTCCTCAATTGCCTACTCAATCCAAAGTAGCACTTGTTGGCAAAGAGTGATTCTCCGTTGGATTTCAAGGCTGACAATATTATTGGTGTTAATGCTGGTTCCCGAATAAACGAAGTTGTCTACTTTTTCAAACTTGTAACTGTCAATAGTGACGTGGGTACCAAGACGCATATGCTCTGACTGTTTGTGTGGTGACAGGATATACTTCGTTTTGTCCTGAAAACCTTTTTCTTCCCAAGCTACGTCCGTACTTCAAGTGTCGCCTGTCACAAAGTATCAGCGTGGATTCCGTAAAGTGCACAGTACTACCATAGCACTTAACGTCATGAACACTCAGGTAATTAGAGGTCTTAATCGTAACCGTTTCCGTGAGAGAACTGTCCTAGTAGGATTGGACTTAAAAAGGTCTTCCACACAGTTTATCACTGCAGGGGTCCCACAGGTTGGTGGCTTTTCCCTAGTCTCGAAGCTTCTTCAGCCACCATAAAGAGTTTCGTTGATCTCATACCTGACGACTGCTCAATATTGGCGACCGACCATGGCATTGATGACCTGTAGCTAGCTTCTCTTTGCAAAGAGACTAAAACTTTCTTCACGAAATATTCTGGGACCATCTTTACCGCCATGGAAAAAGATTTCCGCTGGGAATTCACGCTAATGGCGTATTAATTCCGATATTGAACAACTCGAAAACTCAAATTCACACACACTCTCGTTTTTAATCTCAAACAACAACAATTTTGAACAACTTTCTTTTTTAATTTTCAATTTTATTTTATTTGAGAGAAACCTTACTTTCTTTTTATCGTAATCAAAATCTTTGTAGAAAGTATTTTTTTTTTTTGAATCGAAAAAAACCTTTTTTATATTTTTGATAACTGTTTTTTTTTAAATACATTTGCATGAATACACAAATGACACCGATCCATCCATCTAATGAAATGGTATGCTGGTAATGCAACGTTCACTCAATAAATAAGCTAATCGAATGAGTTCAAATTGATAAGTGTACTCGGTGAAATCGATGTATACAATTTTAAAAGTGTGAGGAGTAGGCGGCTAAAGATTGAATAATGGAATTTCAACATTGCTGCTGGCAACTTTTATCAAAAGACTATACAGGAAGGTGTCTTATCTATGAAGCAAATAATGTACTGCATTTTCGAGCAGCAACTTATGTAGCAGAATAATGCATTGAACTACTGATTGAAATTGAAAACTTAGGTGCAACAATATCAGCTTAAGCTTAACACCTACGACCCTGATAAGAGGAAAGACAGTGGAAAAGTTTGTAAAGGCAATACCTACTTTTATAGGAATATTTGTATGCCACCTTCAACACAATGCTATATTTCCTTAATAACAAAATCGCGATTGCGCGTTCGGTCGGTTGCGCTTTAATCGTACCTCAGAGGGGCGTTGCACTGACATTCGATATTGTTTGTGCTAATTGTTTTATATATAAATTGTATTATAGAAAAAGTCATTTTTTCGTGCTAAATTATTAATTTAACTTTAAAAAACGACATCTTGAAATTAGTGATTGTCAAACGCGCGACCGAGTAAAGAAAGGTTTTACTCGAGCGTTGCGCAGTGCTGCCACTTGGCATACGATATTTGCAAAAATTTACGACCAAACGCTTGAATCTCATTGCGAGTTTCTCCACATATCTATATGTATTTCTAATTATCTGTCAAACGCGCGACCGAACGCGCAAGTGCGATTCTGCTATTATTCTTTGCGCATTACTGAGAACCGTCGATAATGAGCATAAATATCTAAATTTAAGATTAAATAAAAACGAGTGTAAAAGAGTGTGTGCAGCCGAGTAGAGAACTCTGGTTCTGATTCTAGTAGCGTTGCAATAATTTATCAAACCAAAAAGCTGCCAGAGAGGCACGCAGTCAGTCAGGTTGTGGCTACAGGCAAGCCGGTCTTGATCTCACGCCTTTCAAGCCTCAACAACAACAACAACAGTGTATGTGTATTACCGCGCAAAGAAAAGCTGTTACCATTCAAGCTGTGCACTTAATGCACATACAAATGTATGTTAATATCAATGTGTGTATGAATGTATGTATAGCTAGCTTGCTGCATATTCAATCATTAGGCTAACCATCCATCATTCTAAATTTGACATTTGACGAAGGGTGTGCTTGGTGAGGTGTTGGAAACATATGCAGTTAGCGTCCGTCCGGGATGAAACTCTTTACCGCTTGTGTGAGTCACTCAGCCAGCAGAAAATAGTTAGTTAGAATAAAGAAATCAAGCACTCACCTTTGTTAAACTTTTTTGCTTTCGACTCCTCCAACTACGCAGATGACTTTATGTATTTAGTTTCCTCACGCTTCTTACTGGTGTGTATGAGTGTATGCGCTTGTGGATTTGTGCCGCTTTAAATCACGTTCTTTATTTGTTATTTGATAAATCTGTAAAAGAGTGAAAACAAAAAAGCAAATAAGCCACATTAAACATTAACTTCGTTTGAATAACTGTAGGTAGCAATGCCAACAATATTTTATCTACAGGCATTACCTTAAAATACATACACACTTATTTATGTAAGGATGTTCGTGTATATATGTACATATGTACGTATAGATATATGCTTTTACTGTATTTCGGCTTATCACTAAACTTTGAGCATAACTATTGAAGAAAGGTTAATGTAACATTGTAAATTCAAATTTATTTGACTTTTAAATGCTATCTGTTGTTCCCAGACTTTTTATATCCATTCATTATCGTCATTCTTTTTGACTGTTCTGCCTGCGCTTTTTACCTCACATTCCACTCCTCTTCTTTGTCTCGTCGTTCGAGTTGCTCGATTTGGGTCACCTATTGTCATGCATCCATAAATCTATACAACCAGTTGTGCTTTTGGCGTGTTGATAAATTGTTAATTGACACATTTTTAACGTCTAAATAGGTAAATAACTGGGTGTGTGTGCATGCTGATATTCACTGATTGATGAAGGGTTGCAAGAACTTTTTGGACTTTGATTTTTATTGCTTTACTAATTTTTTTTTCGTATCAAATGCATTCTTCTTTTCTTGCTTCAACGCGCATACGCACATATGTATATGTATAAGTCAGAGCGTGTTCTCAAACAGTAGCCCTAAAAATTTTACGAGATTGGCATCAAAGGTATTTTAGTTATAAGCATCTGATTGATTGAAAAGTGTGTGCTACTTTAGGCGTTTAAGCGATGATAGGGTCTTAGTCATAATTTAATGGAAACTCTCATTTAATGATAGAAATTTACTGTCCCAAACTGATTTTTATCTTACTAATATTTTTCCACAACAGGAATTAAAACCAGACTATTAAGGTAACCTTTTGGTCAGCTCTCTTAGTGGGTCAAAACAAGCCCATTAAAACGTATTGGCTATCAAAATGTTTATCTAAATCGTATGAATTATTTCATAATCAGAAACCAGCGGCACTTTTATGGGCTAATCAGGCCGCCTAGCGGACCGAAAGGAATTTTATACCTTTCCAGGCATGGGCATAGGCTAGATTGGTTGGACTAGCTCGCACTTAGTATTTGCTTCTTCAAAAATCATTCAATGATACAATGAGCTCGCAGGTAGCGAGTGGTATGTCTTCTCCATTGCAGAAAGGTTAAAGTGCTCTAGCGAGATTTTTTGCCATCTCCTTACCTAAAATGGCATGTGTAAAACCACTTAGCTTTTGTTGTCTCTTCACATTTCAGCGAAACAAACAGCTTCAGAAGTTGAAGAGTGATTCGATGCATTTTCTTACCCGGATTTTGGGAACTAATGCCGACAACCTCGACAGGTGTGTGGAAATGTAAGAACCACAAGTTCTCGCTAGGATTTGTTGCCAGAACTCTGGCGAATGCAAATTGTCGACAACCAGCGGCCGATCACAAGCTTTCTAGAGTCTTTGATGTAAATTAAATAACAAGTTGTTTCTGAAAAATAAATTTGAGTAATTTACATTGCTGTATTCTAAGAATAGCATATCAGTTGAAAAACAAGCAGATGAGATTTTTTATCACAAAACCAACAGCAATAAAATGCGGCTACAACAATAAATTGTACTTAGCTGCCACTTTGAGAGTTGACTTGTGCGTAGCAATAAGTTATAGACTAGGTACGTGATGTCGGAGGTGTCGAAGGAATAAATTAAGAATTGAAAAAAAAAAGTTTCAAAACGTATGAGATTTTCTTGTAGGTAGTGTAAGTATGTGCATATAAAAGAAAAAATCACAAAAAAAGAAAGTCAAAGGAAAAAGCAAATTTAAAAGAAAAGACTAGAAATGTAAATTTACGTCAGAGATAAACTTGTTTAAACGCTGCGCAAACACTTCTTTAAGCACGCACACGCGTAAACACATAAACGTCGCCATAAACATAAAAACAAATCACAAGCAAAAGCGGCACTGTAAATTGCGGCAAATTGCAAAAAATCGTTCGCGGTAAAATAAAATGATACACAAAGTTGTCTTAGGTGAGAAGAAGCAAATATTAACATATGTACATACAAAAGTATGTGCATTAGACCGTATCGAAAAAAAGAGTTCGCCGTACACCCCCTCATATAAATTGTTTTTGAAAATCATTTGAAAAAATAATAAATTTCTTTTTTTTTGACAACCCTAGTAGTCGCCCAATTTCATTTTTCTTCGTATCTTCGGCATTTATAGTCGGATTTTAAAGTGTGATACACCAATGTTTTTGTCTCGATGAGAGGTGTTTCCTATGGAAGTTCATTGACCTCAAGTGCTCCATAAGAAAAAAACAAAAAAAAAAAACAAAAACAAAAAAAGTTGGTTATTTCCGTATGGTTTTCCGACTTCACCAATCGAAATACGTTTTTCGCAAAACATTAATGATTTTTAACGGTGTTTTATTTACTGTCATAAGGGCGGTACGTTAGGGTGGTAGCAACTGAGATCTGGTGGGTAAGTACCACAATGGAGCACATGAGGCCAATGAACATCCGTAGGAAAACCCCCCTCCTCGAGACAAAGACATTGGTGTATCACACTTTAAGATCCGACTATAAATGCCAAAGATATAAAGAAAAATGTAATTGGGCGACTACTAGGGTTGTCCGAAAAAAAAAATTTATAATTTTTTTAAATGCTTTTTAAAAACACTTCATATGAGGGGGAGTACGGCTAGCATTTTTTATTTCGCCTGTAAGCCGATACGCTCTAATGTACATGTATGGAAGCCCTTCTACAATGCGCGCGAAAGTTCGCAAACCAATAAACACTTTATTTGCTATGCCTTTGTTCCAAACGCCGCCGCTATTTGTTTTATACGTTATCCGATTTTTTCTCTAGTTCATTGTAGAATTTTATATACATACATACATATGTACATATGTACATATGTATGTGTATATTTTTTTGTATTTGTTTTGCGTTTTTATACGCCCGATGTCGAGTAGTACGTGAGCAGACGCATGTGAGACTTTTTAAAGCCATTTCACTTTCTTTTCACCCACCACAACACATACCTACTACTTATCAATTTTCTTGCAGCAGTTATTTGTTCAACCGCACTTCCTATTCAATAATTTTGTCCTTCCACCATTTTCGAATTCTCTGTCTTTTTATTGCGTCAGAAACCAAACAAATTTTCCCTGTCATTGCGCGTACATTAGCAGTCATCCACAATTGTAGCAACAACAGCAACAATGATGGGATCTGATTTTGACTTTCCCTGTTTTGATGTGTTTGTATGCATTTGACACATTTGCTGATTTATCTGGATTTTGTCGCCTTCAGCCCCATTCGGTTGTCTGTCGATATGTTTTCCTTTGTCACAAGAGGGCTTCTTTAATAATGGTATTGCCACCATTGTATGTGCGTAGACAAGGTTCTTAGACATACTTGTACCACCTTGGAAGAAGGAGAGTAGGCAGTCATATGCCATAATAACTACATATTCATCACCGTATGGGTATTTTGTCCATATGGGCAGACATCAGCCCATATTGGCACGAATAATGGGAATTGCAACTCCATGGTAGGTTGTGCATTAATATCGTATCAAAAATGTCCGTGCACCAAATTTCAGTCGGATATCTCGAAAACTGAGGGACTAGTTTGTGTTCACACAGACAGACAGACGGACATGGCTAAATCGACTCAGCTCGACGTTCTGATAATTTTTTTGGTATACTTTTTTATGGGTCTATCTCTTCTTCTTCTGGTACTTACAAACATCGGACCAAAGTTATAATAAAATATATTTAATTTCGGTACTAACACTAAAGTTATACCTTGTTCTGAAAACGGCTCAAAAATACACTCCCATGATCAAGAGAGCCTTTACTATATATTTTCCAAGCTTAATAGCTCAGCACGATACAGCCAACTCGAATTCCGAAAAGATTTTCTTTAATAAATCATCATCTTCCCACCCTGTCGGAAAAATCAACCAATACCAAAATTAAAATATTTGCTTACATTTGAACTCTTAAACAATTACTAGTAAATAGCTGTTGTTTAGTGAAAATTGGATATTATTTTTCTGAACCATATTTAATATTGCGTACAGTTTGTCGTTTTCAGACAAATGATTATAACTTGCAAAGTTATGTATATAAACCTCTAGGTTTTCTTAATACCTTTACAACGATGTATCCTCAATAGAAATCCGGCATAAAATAAAAAAGTTATTGTTGGGTTAGGCATATGCACATATGACACCAGTCTGGAATATGTGTTCCAGTCAGATTAATGCTGGGTCAAGCGCACATACTACATACGTATATATAAATATAATTTATGTACATTCACTCATATTTTAATATCATAACTGTCGAGTTTACTGTAAGCATAGAAAAAGGTTCTCTTATACACACATATATATGTATGTACTATAGACAACTAGAATTGTTCTCTTTATTTTATATTACATTTTATGCTTTATGCTATATTCGTCATAGCTTAGTAAAATGTATGCATTTGCAAAATAAACCAGTTTGAATTTGGACAGCAGAGATCACGGAGTTTTTTATTTAAGAAGTTTTCACCCCCGCAACATCGAGGATTTTACAGTTATAGAAAATCAAAAATTTACACTCCTGAAATACTGAGTGAGAGGGTGCTCAAAATCGTTTGCAACAATTTGAACTTTTTTTCGGCCCAAACATCGTGATACGGTCTAATGCACATATAATTTAGTTGTTTTCGGCAAATTTTATCTAAAAGTCGGTATTATTTAAGTTTTACATCCCCTGAAGTTATCGGTCTTCGGAACGCCCCTGTTGAGTTGTTACATCGATGGTAATTCAATGCTCTACAGAGAACTGCGCACTCTGTGGCACCATCTGGTGCTGATCTGGTTTGCAATAATGAATACAAAATAAATAATGTATGTGGACCACCCTGTATATGCTGGCAACATTTCGCATTTATTTATTACCTTTAAACATTGAAAATGCTCGCCGCTACCACACGCAAGATTAAAATGATTTATTAGTAGGCTTACGAAATTAAATTTTTAAAAATTATCATGCACTCGACGGCAGGAGCACATAAAGTACATACATATATATGTATTTATATATACATATGTAAAGCATAACATTTGTACAGACAGTAATAAAAGAAATTGATTACGCAAAATAAAAAAGTAACAATGAATTGCACTGCAACACAGCCAGTAGCGCATTTTAACGACGTTGTATATCCGTCTGTACCGTTGCCCTCGTCGACTCAACACCTTGCATTTCGCAACACGACATCACGTGTGCGGCAAGTGTTGCGCGTGAATAGTGGCATAATTAAATGCGCCCACAGCGCGCAAAATTATATGCATTAAAAGATTTGTGCAAAAATTTTTATTTGTCATTTTTGCTTCGGCGTTAATATGTATGCCGAGTGGTAAGATTTTAAATTACTTTTTATACCTTTCATGAACATGAAATCGTATATTAACTTTGGTCCAAGCCTAAAAAATTGTAAGTACCAGAAGGAGCAGAGATAGACCCATCAATAAGTATACCGATATGATCAGGTTGACGATTTTAGTTCATTAAGCCATGTCCGTCTGTCCGTCTGTCTGTTTGAACGCAAACTAGTCCCTCAGTTTTTGAGATATATCGATGAAATTTGGTATCGAGATGTATTTTTGTATTGTATTATACATTTGTCGGAACTGGTAGGATCGGGCCACTATAGGATATATCTCCCATACAACCGATCGTTCAGATAAAAGGTTTATGGCCATTTCTCCCTCAGTTTGGAAGATTAAACCATGAAACTTGGTGAGATATTTGCTAATTGATCATCAAATGTTCGTTCAAAAAATTAGTAAGATCGCAGCTATATATATTACTAGCATACCCAGCAGACGCAAGCCAGCAAGAAAATTAAAATCAGTTTTTCAGTAGTTACTATTTACATTAATTTGCGCGTGTTCATGAAAGGTATAAAGCCTTCGGCACAGCCGAAGACAGCCTCTCCTTACTTGTTTTAATGT
>JAPVRG010290310.1:0-12291 GCA_029783565.1 Rhagoletis cerasi
GATTGTAGTAATTTTTTACTTTTCTGTACGCATATCGCAACAGACTTTGTTGACTTGCGGACTGCGACTATCTAAAAAAAAATTCATGCTTACAACTTGGTCGTAATGCCAATTGTATAGATCATCCTTCTATTTTCCTTTGAGCTCTAAGCCAGCGAGGAATATTTTTCGAAAACAAAACCCACGTATTACATAACTAGACAAATCTGGCTAATGATAGATAAAAACAGGCAAAATCGACCTTCTTCATGCCGACTGGAGTGTTCGCACTTTTATAGCTGTATCTGTACCGAACATTCGATCGATCACTATTGTCACACACGTAATCTGGCGCGAATATATTGCATTGACTTGATTTACCAGCTGTAAAAGATCACTTACTCGCTTCGATGCGTGAACTAAAATAATCCACATTTTATATTAAATAACGTAAAAAGCGTGTCAGAAAATATCAGACGGGCTGGGTGCGTAAATATTTATTAACGATGTGGTCGTTGAGTGCTGCGAACAGCAACTATTTACTTCTGATGTGTGGCTATAATTCCCAGTTTTAGTGTCTTATACATCTAAATCGTCTTTTATTCGCTTTTTCAGCAAGCGTTTGAGGTCATTTGCCAAACTTTTACTTTCACTAGTTGATCATTTGGATTTCAAATTGTGATATGTCTGCGCATGCAGTTTTTGTTATTACTGGGATAATTCGCAAATATGGTAAAAGCAAAGAGACAAAACTGAGTATGTAGTAGTAGTATCTAGCAACTGAAACGAAATGATTTAAAATAAAGCCCTTGGCTCGTGGAGTGGTAACTAATTTTTCTATCTTTTTGGTATTAACTATAAACGGCACCTCCTAACTTTTTTTACTTATACTAAAGCAAATTCTGTCCAGAATTTCAGAAAAAGGAAAAAGAGAAAATAAGTAACTAATGGACTTGAGTTTTTGAAAGCTATATCTCGAAAACATTTGTAAGTTATTCGTGTCCTTCTTGTTCACACTCTAAACTTAGGTAAATGACAATAATTTTTAAGAATTAATGGTTACTTTATCAGTGGACTGTATAAGATATATATGTGCAAAAACTTTCCTTTGTATGGCTAATGAATCAAAGTCAGTGGCCTTACCTAACACCAAATCCTTACTTAAGGAGAGTGGTGGACCCGACTGTTTATTCGTGGTCAGGCGACTTTGCCCATTGGTAGCAATCGGTTATCACCTTGCGTAGGAAGTCAAATGCTTGGGCCTTAGCTTGGACAGAAAGAGAAACAATGAAGAAAGGCTCAGTATGGCCATTACTGCACCATACACGTGTAGGCCATTACTGCAACCAAAGGTAGCACACTCGCTGTATTCCGCCTTGATTTGTCCAATCATCTTCTACGGAGTCACAGTTTAATAGACTTCTTTCTAAAGGTAAAAATTCATTACGATGCAGAGGGCGGCTTGCATGCGAATTACAGCATCATTACCCTCTACTCCAACTAGAACCCTTGAAACTCTACCCAATCTTCTTCTTCTTCTTATTCTTCTTGTATGGCGCTGTAACCGCCTAAGAGATTTTGGCCGAGTCCAACAAAGCACGCCAGTTGTTTCTCTTCTGTGCCAACTGACCCCAATTGGAAATGCCAAGTGAAGCAAAGTCTTTCTCCACCTGGCCTTTCCAACACAGAGGAGGCCTCCCTCTTCTTTTGCTACCACCAGCGGGTTTCGAGTCGAATACTTTCAGGGCTGGAGCGTCTTTGTCCATTCGAACGACATAACCAAGGCATCTGAGCCGCTTTATTTTATCTATACTCAATCACCTCCCTGTGAACCTTTATAATAAACTAAGTACTGGCAAGCTGAAAAGTGGAGTTACAACAGATTCGGCCACTAAAAATTCTAGACATCTGTCCATAAACTCTTGAGCGTCTAAACTTCTTGAATTCTACTCTAGCATTTGCTATTCTTTTCAACAAATATGCATCCGTTTGCCAGATCTAATGATCTGATGGTAAATGAATCAGGCGGTAGCTATTTTCTAACATTATACAGGCCACTATAAAAGCTTTGCAGTGTTGCAAATATATTTTTAATAACATTAAAGGCAAATACAAAGCTTAACAATTAGTGTGATATGGGCACCGGGTTATAGATATATACCGGTTAGTTGCGAAGCATATTAATTGGCAAGGGTAGCTACATCCCTTTCTGCCATAAAAACCTGTTTGAGTACTACTGGAACTAAGGCATACTACATTGAACGGTGGTTCTGGTGGTGAACGAGGACAAAACGAAGTATCACCTGTCACCAGACAAAGAGCCAGAGCATAAGCGTATCGGTACCCACGTCATTGTTGACAGTTACAAGTTCGAAAAACTTAGTTTATTTAGGAACCACCCTTAACACCAATAATAATATCAGCCTCAAAATCCAACGTAAAATCACCCTTGCTATCTTGAACTGAGTAGGCAATTGAGAAGTAAAGTCCTCATAGTGCGGCGAATTAAAATACAGCGGTTACGCTGGCGTACGAATGGACAGAAACTCTCCAGCTTTGAAACTATTCAACGCGGGTCGCGATGCTGGTGACAGAGGAAGAAGGCCTCCCCTGAGTTGGAAAGACCAGGTGGAGAAAGACATGGCTTCGCTTGGCATTTAATATTGGCGACAGTTGGCACAGAAGAGAAACGACTGGCGTGCTTTGGTGGACGCAACCAAAATCGCTTAGACGGTTACAGCGCCAATCAAGAAGGAGAAGAACAAGAAGAAGAAGAAGGAGATTCATTATGTTACAAGTATAGCATTTTTTTCAAAGAGTGGCTAAAGATCGATGTACGTAATATAATTTAGTTCGGAAAAGTATTCCAAGAAATCGTATGCTGTCGTGGGAGACGAGTAACGGGCAATCATGGAGAAAAGTGGGCGTTATCGGGGGAGGGGCCGTGGCACCCCCCATACAAAATGAATATTTCATACGGCCTACCTCTGGAAGTATTTGTGCTAGAGCAGCGGTGGGAAGATATGTACGATGATATGAAATTTATAACCAGCTATAACTTTCGAATGAACTAAAATAATTAAAATATTGCTTTATCGTTTTTGAATTGTCGCCGGGCAACGCCGGGTATTGCAGCTAGTTGACTATAAAACAAATGAACTACAATACTTGTTAGTTTCTTAAAAAATGAACTTTTTACGCAGTAGGCGTAAAAAAAGTATTTCACACTTATGCGAGCTAAGTACCTATATAAAAAATATATTCAATAAAAATCTAAAAAAGCCATACTGTACTGAGCAAAAATAAAGCAAAAAGACACGCAGTTTTCTTATCAAGGAGCCCCATTTGCCCACCGTTTTTATATTCAATACATATGTAATAGCATTGATGGGCCTCTCAAATAAAGTCAGATTTTCGATGATATCTCTAGAATAGCTTGTTTCCTTCAAAATCAACATATACCCGTCTTTACTGAAACCCCCTTTACAAACAGTATTTTTTTAATGGATGTAAATCCTAAGTAGCTCTGAAGCACACTTGGATATGCAAATGGTGCTTCGAAGATTTCATTCATCTTTTCTTCGAACTCCGTTTACAGGCAATGTATCTCGGAATGCACGTAAACACTAATCAATCATTTGGTTTCCCTCCACTTAATGGGCGATGTGACTTTATATTCAAACTGCTTACTGCATACCATAAATTCTTAAACTAACATAAATACAACAACATCAATAGGAGTTTTAAAAAACTTACTCAAAAAAACACGAGCTTTTGGGCGATTGTAATAAATTATTCCACAGCTAAAGTACAATGAATCTCCACAAGTGAATAATTAATTGTTTAATACATAAGTAATACGAACAGGCTTGATGGTAAAGCAGCTGCGACAGCTATCAACTACTGACAAAAATAGATAAATTTATAACCATTAAAAAACTAAAATAATAAAAAAATTAAATACTGACTTGAAAATAAATACATACATTCATATGTATACATGGAATAGGCTTGTGACAAAATTGGCGCTAAACCAAAAATGAAATGGAAATGACAAAAATGTTTGACTTACCTGGCGCACTAGCATTCGAGATTGTGTTAGTGACAAGTAAATTATGCGTGCCTACATAACACCTTTGAGCAAAAAAAACGCTCAGCATAAGCATGCAAACTTTGTATGGAAACATAAAAAAAACATAACTACATACGAATAAAAACATAATAATCGAACATTTGTTAAGTTAAATAAGCGCTAAGCGACAACAGTTGGTGTTTTATGCAGTTGTTGGCACTGAGACACCGATCAGAGTGTCGACGTTTCTTGTTGCCGACATTCGCACTCCTATTGTGACTGTCGAACGGGTTATCTGGTTATCTGTGTGCTGATGTGTTGGCGCTGTGGTGGGCAGATGTCACTTTTGATTGCGCATTGGATCGTGTTTAACATACATATATAGATTATTTCTCACACATATGATTTCGTAATGACTATACAAAACCTAATGAGGTGTTATGTTTTTATGCTTGCATAAGCAAGTACAGGGTGGTCTGTTTTCTCCCCCAATTGTGCTAAGCGTCTAGATCAGAGGTGCACAGCGTTGGCAGAGCTCCCAATACAAGCGCAATATTTTTGTATCAGTATGTGTGTACTCAGCAAAACAGCTCGCGCATGTGATGCTTACAGCATGAAGTTCAAACGCAAACTGACCGGCTGCTAGCGGCGCATAAGTTCGGTAGCGTCGCACACACGACTTGTACGTGAAAGCCGAGTGGCTCCGTCAGACTCCCGTGTGCACCTCTGGTCTAGATGTTTCCATAGCACTGGAGAGACTACAGTTTTACGCCGTCTCCAAATGGTTAATGTTTTTTGTGAGAATACATTTTGTACCAAAAATGCATTTATAAACTTACTCTATGGCCGCCATGCTGTTATTAAATCTTTAAAATCCAATGACACCATCTCCAAGGTAGCTTTTAGCTTCCGGCAGGCACGCTGAAAAAATAGTTAACTTTTTCTTTTTCTTGGCGACTTTGGTCGAGTCCGTAAGTGGGCGCAAAGGCCCGTAAATATTCCGAATAGCTTTTCTCTCGAACATTCCAAGGCCGCCTAATTGGATGTTTTCATTGTGAATGTTTCCCCGCCATACACTAGAACGGGCATGATGAGAGACTTACAGCCTAACCTAATATAAACGCACGCAGTCTCTTTTAATTAGTTACTCTGCCTCACCCGAAATTTGTGCTTTTGATTTTTGATTCGGAAATTAAGTTCAAATACACAGAGTCAAGAAAAGAAGAATATTAGAAAACTTATGTACATATGTACATTTTCTACTGAAAAGAGATTTCCTGTACTTTTATTTAAAAATGTGGCAGGGCCGCATCTATAGTTCAGGAAAATTATAGATGTCAATAATCATGATTTTAATCAAAAATATTCGAAGTGAAACTACCTTCATATATTTGTATCATGGTTGGTCCCATACAAGTTGTATGAGCATGAAAAATAGTTGACAGTAAACTACCGGCGTGCGCGAATATTAGGTTGGCCTGTTATAATCGTAAGAGTGCAAGAATGATAGAAAGCAAGATTGCGCTGTCCTGGTAGCAATGACATATCTCAAATAAAAGTAAACAAAGCCGAATAGAAGGTGAAAGAAAACTGTGAAAACAGCTACAAACGCGATTTTCTTTTTCAATTGTAAAAATATGTGATTTATAAAGAAAATAAATAAATAAAATGTTAAAAAATGGCGATTTTCTTGAAATTCGTAAATTTCAGTGCATCTAAAGTTTTTGTGTACGTTCTGAGAGGCTGTTTACTTTTATTTGACATTTGTCAAAATCGGCAAAACCAAAATAGCGGTACCACTGATGGCGCCACCTTTATTCTCTACCTCGTGATAAGAGTGTCGATTTTATACGACGAGAGAGGACTTTAATTCTCAATTGCCTACGCAGACCGAAATAGTTCTTGTTGGGCCGAGTGATTCTCCGTTGGATTCCAAGTCTGACAACATTAGCGGTGTTAAGGATGGTTCCTAAATAAACGAAGTCGTCTACTTTTTCGAAATTAGAGCAATCGGCAGTGACGTGAGTGCTGATGCGCGAACTCGCTGACTGTTTGCTTGATTAAAGCAGATACTTCGTTTTGTCCTCGTGCACCACTACACCAACGCGCCTGAAAACGGAGAAAATCGTATTGGTCGTGTCGATACTAATACGGGTATTATAAATGTGAACGTTCGGATGTTTGTTACTTCTTCACGCAAAAATGGTTCAATGGATCTCACTGAAATTCAACACTTAGATAGTTTGTAACTTGGATTGAAAAAACAGGATAGCGTTTATAACTAAAACACCTTACTTTAACATGCTTTTTGGCTAGATGAATTTTCTTTAATGGATTATGGAAGCGAATAAAATTAAAACAAAATTAAATTTAACAAAACAATTAAATTTGTCGTTGACTGTCAATTACATTAATTGGCAAATGAGATAAGATTATAAATTTACTGCAGTTTTGGACAAAAACTCTTTCCAATTGCAATTTTCCACCTCCATGATTCTAACCCTTATTATCTTTCCTAAAATGGAACCTCGTTTGGAATCAAACGGCTCGGAGAGGGTTTTACGGAGCTAATGCTGTTGCTCAACGAGATTTTAAACAGCGATATTAATTTAGCATGGATACCAAATTAAGACATCGCGGCATAAAGGAGACTCCTTTTCGCGCTGCCGAAAGCGGCTTTGAAATCGGCAAATATGTAGATGGTATGCATCGATCCTCTTCTCGCGGATATTTTCCAAGATAACCGGTGCTTCACCTTTCTTGTAGATTGGGCAGAGCACACTTAAATTCCAGTCGTCAGACATGCGTTCATCCAACCATATTCTGCATGCATGCACCTCATCTGATCCTCATAACTCAGCTAACATACCGTCAGCTCCAGCAGCTTTGTGGTTTTTCAGCTGAGATTCCATGGTTGTAAAAAGAGGGCTCGGGTTCATCTTCTCCACTGGTTTCAGCGTTGTTACCATTCAACGAGGTGGAAAACAATTTTCGGGCGTTCAAGCTCTTTGAGCTTACATAATTCGGAAAACACATCTCGCATTCCTCTTCAGCTCCCTACATCGATCCCACACAGCTTGCGTTGCGGTCGATAGTAGAAATATACAGTTTTTTGTCCGAAAAGAGATACGAGCGTTATATATACGTCATCTTCCCGATATGAATTTAGTTATTTTGGCATTTGACATGCGGCTTCGGTGTTGTAAGCCAACACACTAACCTCTACATGTGCAAAAACTTATTAGAGTGCAGAGTTAAATTTTTATTAGAAAACGGGACCAATGTTTAGATTTAATTTTTTTTTAATTTGAATGAGTACCATATAATACTTTCGGTTCGATGTCGTGTTCCTGCGTATTCCACGACTTATTCTAGTCCGGTTTAACTAATCAATCTTGCATTAAATAAAAATAGTGCCATTGCAAGTGATGAAAGCGGTTTGATTTGAAAGCAATTAGAGGAAACTATTCATCTAAATGATGAAGTTTTACGCTACTCTATTTCAGTAGGAGATATTCATTACATTTAATTAAAATTAAGTTAGTCAACAAATCTAGAAATATTAAAATTATTTTTATTAAAAGGCTTATGCTAATTTAGCTTTTCTTCGACGCTATGCTAGTGACTTCAAAGACCCTTACACAAGAAAAATCTTATTTAGTTCTTTAGTCCGATCGAAATTGGAGTATGACTCAGTCATTTGGAATCCTATGTATTCCTCACACTCTTTTAGAATTGAAAGAGTTCAACGCAAGTTTCTACGTTTTGCTCTTCCACCACTTCATTTTGATAATCCCTTGCCACCCTACAGTGCTAGGTGCATGCTCATCAATCTTTTGTCACTCGAAGTCAGACGTCTCGTTCAAAGTTTAATGTTTATATTTGATATAATTTCCGGTGCCATCGACTGTTCAACTCTACTTGGGCAGTTAAATTTCAATGTTCCTTAACGAGTACTTCGCTTCCACAATCTATTTCATATTGAAGTTTTGAGATCGAATTACTTTTTCTTTGCCCCTCTTATAAGAGGACTTGAAAAGTTTAATCGGCTCTCTAGAAGCCTTGATCTCGATTTTGCGATGCCACGGTCGCAGTCTTATTATTTAGCAAACCAACCATCTTTATAATTTAGTTGTTAAATTAATTTTAAGTAATTTTGTAAATCTAGTCAGTAAGGTTTGTAACCATTGACTTAATAAAGAAATGAAATGAAAATGAAAATGTTTTCTGACGCCGCAATATGGCACACCCTATAAATGCATACATACGTACATATTTAGAAATAAATAAATGCTTATATTTTGCCAATTCGTGGTTATGTCAACTGTGATGTCATAATCCGTTCCAAGGCAATTTGGTATTCTGTTTTGTTTTTCGCACTTCTCATCTCCGTATCTAGATTGGAATTAATTTTGTTTGTGTTAATTGTGATATTAAATTCCGAAACGCTCCTGCCAAACGTAGTTATTTAATTCAAATATGTATTTGTAAGCATACAAATATGTACTTACAAATGTAAGCTAGATGTCTCATTGTTTTACATAATTAGTGTGTTTACCTCAAGGCCTTTGAATAGGATTTCAGAATTTGCAGATGATAACGAATATAATTTTGCTGCTGCTTATTGAAATTTTCGTCTCATTAAATATTTTTCCGATGAAACAGCAGAATTATAAAATAAGCATGTATAGTATCCCAAAAGCCATTTTGATTTGAGAACAATTTTAGGCAAAGTAAACAATGCAATCCCGACTCTTTGGGCAAATTGAGCAATCCATGTGCGAGAAGCAGTGTGCAATCGAGTGGAGCCTTGGGAGACGGCAGAAAGAGAAAGAGAGAGAGCTTCAGTGGGTCCACTCCACTGCTATGTAAACGTGTATTCGGTTAAAAACCATCCCACCGCTGGCTTGTGTGCTGGGCTTGGGACCTGCCACACAGTGCGTGGTGTGGACTGAAAAGTGGTTTTTATCAGACGGGCTCCCATTTTCAATTACTTTTGCGTTTTACGTTTTCGTAAAAATCGCTCTTCAGTTTGTTTCTGGTACTATATACCGATTATTTGGCAAAGTTAATCGATTTATCGTCATTTCCTTTTCATTACATTAAGTCTAAAGTTTCCGATTTGAAACCGCGAAAATTTTGCGATGTACGATTGTGAGAGCGCGCAATTATGCGGTTTGAAAAGTAAAACGCAGAGTTTTTGCGATTTCGGAAATGGGAGCCCTGCTGTATGTTCTACATTCTGCTGTGGCGTGTGGCAGTGGTAAGGAATCAATTTATAATCTTATTGAAACTCAAAAATATTTTAATTGTTTTTTTTTATACTAAAAAACCCCTCATTGGAAAACCCTTAGAAGAACTTTGAATTTGGATACTGATGTTATGTACTCAGTTTCGTCGTGGGTATAAGTATCTAGAATAATTTTATGCTTTCTTTCGCTCATGCCTTCAAATTATATAAAACTTTGTAGGAACATTTTTGTTGAAAACAGCTAAATAGAGATGCATCATTCATTAGCCGAGGCAACTGTTAAATTTACAAACCAAATGGCTGTAAAACAAATGAACTAAAATACTTTTTTGTTCCTTAAAAAATGTACTTTTTACGCAGAAGTCGTAAACAAAAGCATATCAGGGTATTCATCTCAACTCGCAAATGCCTCGCAACACGTAAACCTCGTAAATAACCCGGTTTTCCATACAAAATTAAGTAAGTTTACGATATTTACATGGTTACGAGGCATTTACGCGTTTAAATGAATTGCCCTTATGTTATCCCCATTTGTTCAAGTTAAGAGCTTCCATAAACGTTTGTATAAATATATTTTTCCCATGGTGACGGAAAATGTAGCTTTACGAATATCAGCAACCGAAAATTTTGCAAAATTTTTGATAATTCGCAAATAAGAAATAGACTGTTGCATCGATAGTGACCGACAGTTTTCCTGCTTGAAATGAAATAATATTTTTATGTTAAGAACAAAATTCATTTATGTTACATAAAAAGAGTATTATGTATGTATGATAAATGCCACAAATCCAAATAAAATAATTATTTTGTAATTTTTGTGGAGAAAAAATCACAATGAATTGTAAAATCGGAGAAAAAAGTTGAAATTTTTTTCCACTAATTGCATTATTTTCTGTGAATTTGTATATTTTCAATAGAGCATAACGACTTTAATTATACTTAAATGTTATCATCTTTATTTATTTTGCAAAAAATTACTTCACAAACTGTATGTAACGAATTGCAAAACAAACTGTATTCAACCAATTTTTTACATTAACTGTTTCCTTGTTAAGCTAACTGAATAAATAAGCTATTAAATAAACTGTTAAACTGCATAAATAAAAATTCCTTTCCTACAGGAACCGTAACGGTTATGATCTTTAAAATAAAAACTAAAATTTAACCGTTAAAATTTGATTTCTATTTTTTCCATCAAATTTAATCATTATTTTGTAATTTTTTTTCGATCATGAAGCGTCGCTGCTTTTGGATTCATATTTTTTCAATCAAATTTGATTCTTACTTTATGATTTTTATTTTTCGATCAAAAAATAATAGTTATTTTTGTTTTTTACTTTTTCGATCAAAAAATAATTGTTATTTTTGAATTTTATTTTTCGATCATAAAAGATTAAAATCGGTCATAAAAACGCAGACTCCCTTATAACGGTTAAAAGTTATCGAAAAAAATATATAAAATAACGATTAAATTTGACCGAAAAAATAAAAATCCAAGTTTAGGTAACGATTATTCCTTATCGAAAAAATAAAAATCAAAAAATAACGATAATTTCTTTATCGAAAAAAAATCATGATATCGAGCCCTAACCGCCAAAATAACGTACGCGACATTTTTTTCAAAATTTTCCTTTTGATGCAGAAATGTTCCTAGTTCATTCAGATGCATTTCTGCATCAAAAGGAAAATTTTGAAAAAAATGTCGCTTACGTTATTTTGGCGGTTATGGCTCGATATTTAACGGTTATTTTCGGTACCAGCTTTCCTTTAAAAAGCTGTTTGTTTCTTTTACATAGATCATTGGCAACACTATACAAATATTTCAATGAGAGTAACTGGATTCGATTTCGTTCCGACCCGCTCACGTTTGAGAAAAAGGTGAGAAACCAATATTTCTCAATTTGAAAATAAAGGAAAATTCCATATTAAAAAGTGCCTTTTAGTTTGAAAACGTTATCAACGGTTATTTGAGATACATTTGAGAACTGAAGTTTGAGATTTGAGTATAGGACTGATTCTTAAATGCATCTCAAATTGAGATTTAACCAAAACGTTTATTGGGTAAGTGAATACACACATATGTATGTATACATATCGAGCCCTAACCGCGAAATTAACGTAAGCGACATTTTTCCGAAACTAACTTTTTGATACAGTAAAATATTGTATCGTCATTCGTCATACAGTACGTCATTCGTTGATACAGTAAAATATTGTATCGTCATTCGTCATAGTTACATATATAAACGACTTTCAATTTTATAGTAAGCGACAGTTATCTGGCGACACCCGCTGTTTGGAGTTTCCGCAAAAACAACGTAAGCGACATAGGTCCGTTTTCACAGTAATTAGTTAACTATAGAGAAACAGCTATTTTTAACTATTGGTTAACTAATGGATGTACATTGGTTAATTACTTTGGTTAACTACAATGATTGATACTGTAAAATGAAAAGTGGTTGGTTATCTTTAATCTATTAGTTAACTAATGACTGTGAAAACCAGGGCTGCAAACCGCTCTAAAAATCGGTGCGGTTCGTTTCAGTGGTTCGAACCACTTAAAAAAAACTTGTACCGGTACAAGTACCGGTTCATGAGTACCTCTGAACCACGGTTCGGTTCGGTTCGGTTCGGTTCAAGTGGTTCAATATTTTTATACTAAATGATACAAACTAAGTGACACAAACTATGACAGAGACTATATACACATATATGTACATTAGAGTGGACAATTTTTATTTTTTTTTTAATTACATGTTATTCGCCCACTAATTTTTTTCCTTTGGGCACAAATAACATATTCCCAAAGTTTAAGACTGATTGGTCAACGTTAAGGCGTGGCACATGCGCCCTCAAATTGATAAGAAGGGATTTTGCATAATTTTATTAGAAACAAGTTATAAATTCATTATTATTTATCAAAATTTGTGTTAAGTGTCGATATTATGCTTGGTTAGAACTATTATTTTAATGCATGCCCCCAAAAAAG
>JAPVRG010290311.1:8466-21815 GCA_029783565.1 Rhagoletis cerasi
ATACCAACCAGAATATTTTTATGTTAAACATAAACATAAAACATTTTCGTTATTTCTGAATTTAAGAAGTTAACTTCTTTCACGTGTACTGGCTACACGCGTTTTTTTTTTTCATCGCTCCGCTCTGGTATTTTATTTTGCTCCCAGTTTCACTCTTAGCTCCGCTCTCGCTTCCAATAAAAATTTTGAGCATTCTGCATCAAAACGAAAAAAAATGTCGCTTATGTTTGTTTGGCGGTTATGGCACGATATACGTAAATATGTATGTACTTTTATGATCCCAATGTATTTTGTCATATAAACAAAATGATAGACATTAAGTCATTGTTTTTCATCGCCGCCAAAATTGACGAGGCAATTATCCCTGGCGCCGATGTAGTGCAGTGCTTAGCAGTGCGCACTACCATTCCTCAAGGCCTGGGTACGAGCCCAGTTTTCGACCATCATACAAAAAAAATTAAAACTAAAAGTTTGTATAATATCGGTCGCCCCTCGGTAGGCAATGGCAAAGCGTCCGGTTGTATTTCTGCCATGAAAAACAGCTTCTCATAAAAATACAATCACCGTTCGGAGTCGGCGTAAAATTATAGGTTTCTCCCCTTTGTATGACAACATCAAGCCGCATGCCACAAATCGGATGAGAACCTCGGCCAAACACTAACATATTGCGTATGCGCCAATCTATTATTATTATTATCTTTGACCGCTGGTCATTGAGCAATGAATAGTATAGCCATGTAAAATAAATCGCATGCAATTTTATATAATACGGTTGCTTTCATTGACAAAAATAATAAAATTCAGTAAATTTATTAACTGAAATTTTTCCTTTAAGGAGTTAAGTAATTTAGGAGGAGAAGTATTGCGAACAAATACACGCCGGAATGTTATATGAACTTTGCTTAGTAATTGATGAATTTGTTTAAAATGGTTCGAATCAACAATAATTAATTGAATGAATGCATTGTAAAACTTCGTACCATTTAATGCTGATTAATGTAAAGGTAATAAATAAATGATTTAAAAAATGTACAAATACCTAAGAAAGAGGTAACGAAAGGGCAATCAGTAAGGTACACGCGTATATACACTGACATACACATAAATGTTTGCACTTCGCGATAGATCACAACAGTACACCAAACTCAGTTAATTTTGCAGATTTTCCGGTTTGAAATACAAAGTACGAAACGATTAATTATCGGAACATACACAGCTGGAGGAAAAAAGAAAAACAGCGAGTGGGCCAAAGTGTCAGTGGAGGGTGGGCGTGCCTGTGTGGGGCGTGGTGTTGGCAGATAGCTCAATGAAAATTAATTAAATAACTCACAAGTACCACAAACAACAATACGAAAAACAACAAACCTGTCTACAGCAACAATAAAACAATAACGGTGTATTGCGCGAACAATAGAGAAAGTATTAAAAGCCAGTGAACCCAATGATTGCGAGTGTTCAAGTGTTGAATGAAAAACAAAAAAACATGCAAATGAAAAGCAATAAAATTAAAAAGCGGAAATTGATATAAATAAAATCAGCACATCCAGCCTGAATGTGGCCCAGATCAATTATACTAATGCACTCATTAAGAAATTGAAAACAGCGGTAGAAGGGAAATGCGAAAAAAACTGCAGGAGAATGTTGTTAGCCAAAGTCAGAAGTGAAGAAGAAATATGGTCATTGTGCTAAGTGCAATACAGCAGCATCCGAACTGAAGTGAAAATTGTGGAAATGCTGAAATACACTCACATGCATAGATACATACTTACGTACTTAAGGAAATAGTGCAACATAAATAACCATAAAAAAAAACCTAAAAAAAGACACAAAATTTGGCGGAGAAAAGTCTGCATATTTATAAATACTGTGCTGCTTAAGCTAAGCAGTACATAAAAGAAGAATTAGTTCAAACAAGAGATGCTCTAAACTTTTCTATTAGGAATTTGGTACATTTCCGTAGCAGTTTTTTTAACTAAAGCAAAACGATGTTGAGGTCACACAAAACTGTATGTGTATAAGTAAGCAAGTCGAATTTTAGTTATTTTCAAACCCCTCAAAAGTAGAATTACACATGCTATTGAAAAGCATTTGTAAATATTACTTATTAAGGAATCATTACTAAGTGGTCTTCCTAAATGTTGAATGTGACTTGAAACAATTTCGCAGCTTCATTACATCAATAACCTTGCTCTTTCACGCCGTTTCGGCATTTTGGCATACAGATACATAGGTTATAATTTGGATTAATATATAAGATATTTTTTGAAGAAATTTGCCACATTTTTCAAAAGCTGAAATCAATTATTAACTACAATAATATGGGAGTCAAACGAAAGGGGGTCAAAAACAATTTATTTCAAAAATATTTTTGAAGAGGGTTGCTAATGTGAATGTCAGACTTACAGTTTTGAGTGTCAAGCAAAAATTTCATCAGTTTTGAGTGATGGTTGCATTGGCCAGACTGTCATTCATGTTCCAGGTCAAAACTCAAAATTCAAAACTTATGAAATTTTTGACTGTTTCCCAAATTTGTAAGTCTGACATTTAGTGCGGTTGATTGTTGACCGAAAAAATCGAGTGGCCACATTCGCAAACAAGAGAAATTTGAGCAAACCTGACAGTCAAAAGTGCAAGTCTGACATTCACATAAGTTAAAGGAAATATTTTAGTATTTGTGTCAAGTGAGAGTGTAACCCTTTATTAAAAAAATATTTTCGACGAAAGTCAGTTTAATTAACAAGTTAAACGAACTATTTTGATATGGGTATCAAACGAAAGATGTGTAAGAAAGCTTGAGTTCGAAAATATTTTAGACGGGAGTTGCCACCTGTTTAGAAATTCAAAATCAATTCAATCAACAAGCTAAACGAAATATTTTAATATGTTCTAAGATGTTTAAGAGAACTTTATTTCGAAAATAAATTTGAAGAGTGTTGACACCTGATAAATTTAAAATCATTTTAATCCACAAGTTAATATAATAATAACAAAGGCTAACAAAATTTTCCGGCAGAGCTTCTGAGAGCTGATACCTATACGATTTTTTCCGTAGATTAAGAATATGTCCTTTGAGTTATTCAAAAAACACCTATTTCGCATTTTTTGAACTTTTGTAACAGAATAACGATGCAATGAGGAACTTTCTGGACAGCATGAAGAGAAAGTGTTGGCCATTACCTACTTAATGCAACCCTAATTCATGCTTCTTACATTTTTCCCCATTGACATTTATCTTCGTTTATTCCACTTTGTATACTTTGTAATTTAAGCTTCACTTATGAGATTATGTTAATAAATCTGCAACTTTCGTTCTATTAACTTCGTGTTTTCTTTCGAATCGGATAATAGAAAGCTTAAATGTTGTTCTTTTATCCCCAAACATAAAAAAACACGCGTGTAGCACCGTACACGTGGTAGAAGTGAAACTTCTTAAAAATTCGTAAAAATTAAGAATAAGTGAGATTTGTTGTGGGAAGCAGAGAGAGAATCTTAAAATATATAATAAAAAAAATTTATTGCCAAATTTGATTATCGGTGCAAAAAGAAATCTATTGGTATATTGCACCTAATTGTAGAACATTTCCTTCATAGTGAATTTTTTAATGCCAGTTTTCATTTATAACTGTTATCTTCGGTCCCTGGTAAAAACTGTTACTGGTTTTTTTATTGGATAATGCGTACAAAAACACAACTATTACCACGAGTAAAGGCCGTCACAAACAGGCGCGGTACGGTACCGCGCGGTATAATCCCGTATGGCATGTTTGCTCATAGCACGCTACTAATTCTCCCATTTGCTGTATATTTTTGTGCCGCAGTGTACTATAATTCCAAAACTACGATATTGTACCGCACCACGTCTGTTTGAGGGCACCTTAACATCGATTCAATGGCTATATCTCATATAAACACAAACGCGCATTGGCTTGCTTATCATACATACATAAATACATATGTATATACATACATGAGTACATATGTATATGCGTCTGTACGCATAATGGAGCCGCCGGCATAGCGATGAGAACAACGAAGAAAACAAAAGCAAAATCACTTTAATTTGACTTCGACACTTCGCTTGAATTATATTTGCTGACATATCTACATACTTTGTATATTTTTGTATACGTCGCTTTCCTTCTCTTTTTCCCGTTCTCTATGCTTTAACATCCTTCTTACTCATGTAACGAAATCAGTTTTAACAAGTAAAGAAGTGAAAACCGAGCATTAAATACCCGGCGCACGTATTAAACATCGTTTTTTCACGATTCTGAAACCTACCGTTACGTTGTAAACAGGGGTGGTTTTTTTTTTATTTCAAACATTTTCGATAATATGCTCAGTTAGACTTAAGAAAATAATTTAGCTGTGTTTGGTAGAAGTCAATAAAGCGGATACCGAGATAAACTTAAGTAGGCATAAGTGGGCGGTGTCACGCCCATTTTCCCTAAGTCTAAAAAAATCTTATTTCGTGTTAAGTGAGTTCCAACTTTAAGTAAATTATAGTTTCTAAATTTCAAAATATTTAAGTTTTCACATATCTGAAGCTTACCGTTATATGAAAAGTGGCGAAATTTTAGCCCGATTTCAAAAATTTTAAACATCTTGCTTTTTTGTGTCAAGTACATTAATTACACCGAGTTTGGTAGAAATTGATAAAACAGTTACCGAGATACACATATGTAATCATAAGTGGGCGGTGCCACACCCATTTTCTAAAAATTTATTACGATCATACTTCTTGCTACGGAATTATTCAAAAAATAAATTTTGAGTAAATTAGCTTTAGTAGTTACGGATTTATCACAGATTTTCGTTATATGGAAGTGGACGTGGTTATTGTTCAATTTCAAAAATTTTCGACCGTTTTCTATATTGGACCAAGATTAAAACTTGTCCCAAGTTTGGTAGAAATCGGCTACGCCCATTTTTAAAAATTTATAATATTCTTATTACTGGTTAACATATTATTGTAAATAGTATCGTTCAAATGCCTAATTTCACAAAGAAAAATACGTGCATTTCTCTAGAGAGTTTAAATCCTTGAGCAAGTCTCTGAAGCGAAATTACGTTCTTAATTTCGAGTCTAAAATAAAATCGAATCCGAAGGCTTTTTGGAGGTATGTTAAATCCAAGAAATCGTGTTCCAGCATTCCCTCTGATATCTGTTATGACGCAATGCAAGCTTCTACTCTTTTAGAGGCTGCCAATTTTTTCGCGGACTTTTTTCGCTCTAACTTTGAGTCAGATCAAGGTTGCAGTTGCTCTCAGAATTCTAATCCTCCAATCAATTTTAGGTCGCTCTCAATATCAATCGAGGATGTTGAGAACGGTATCCAGCATATCAAATCTTCAACTCAAACCGATATTGACGGGGTATCGTCCTACCTTTCGAAGAATTGCCCCGCTTTTCCTTACCTACTTTTTTTGCTCTTCAATAAATCTCTTGAACGGGGTGAGTTTATAGATGCCTGGAAGATCACTTTTATTACTCCTGTCTTCAAAAGTGGCAATAAAACAATACACGTAATCAACTATAGACCTATTTCTAAATTATCAACCATATCTAAGTTATTCGAATTTATAGTGAAACAAAAAGTATTTTTCGCAATTAGTCCTTTCATCTCTGTTAATCACCACGGTTTTATGCCTGGAAGGTCCACTGTTACTAACCTTGCTGTTTTTTCTGAGTTCTGTTTAACTGCATTTCATAATCCTCTACAAGTCGATACTGTGTACACGGACTTTTCTAAGGCATTTGACAAAGTAAGTCACTCAATCTTAATCGCAAAATTGTCTGGCTCAGGTTTTCATTCAACTTTTTTAGCATGGATAAAATCATAACTTTCTTCTCGAAATTGTGTAGTTGTAGTTGGGTCCTCTGGTGTGCCACAAGGTCCCTTACTTTTCCTGATTTTCATTAATGGTTGCTCTAACTTTTCAAAATACTTATTGTATGCAGATGACTTGAAAATATATTCTACGCTTACAAATGCCTATGACTCTATCAATCTACAGGCTGATCTTAATAACGTTGTTGCTTGGTGTTCCAAAAATAGATTAAAATAAAATATAAATAAGTGTTTTTATATCTCCTACTCCAAATCTCGTTCCGTTGCCCCGACTTCTTATCTCATTGATGGCGAGCAGTTAACCACAATTGGTGAAGTCTCCGACCCGGGTGTGATTTTTGATGCCAGATTTTCCTTTCACAGCCACTTAAATTATACCATTGCAAAGTCATATTCAATACTCGCATTTATCCGCCGTTTCAGTTCAGATTTCACTGATCCGCATACTTTAAACTATCATTCACTTCTCTTGTGCAAGCAGCAAAGAGTTGTTTCAAAATAGGCAGACGTTACATGAGCAGTGAAAAAGGGACACCACTCGGGTGGGTTTTACGATTTCAAAAAGCAACTACTACCAATGGACTCCCCGAACAAAATAATGTGAATTAAATTATCTGAGTTATATACAAAAAGTGTTAGAATGTGGTTTCCAAACGAAAGAGTTTAGAAAAAATTTAATTTTTTATGAAGATTTGTCCACTCAGAAATAGCAGTTTTAAGTAAATCACACAAATGCTGATAAATGTGCACATCAGTACAAATTTGTGTACGGGAAAAAGCTGCCAGCCACAACATGAATTGCAAAGGCGTTCGATATTCATTGTGGGTCATATGTTTGTTTTTTGATCATCCTCAATTCGAATAAACTTTAAATTAGTCTTTACAGTTTCATTTTATTTCAGTCGCTTGCTGTATAAACAAATTGCAAACAAAAGTATTAAAGAAAAGCAAATGAAAAACAATAAAAAATAAAAAAGTAATACCCCGTAACAAAATGAAAAAGCGAGCGATAGCGACTAAAAAAAATAATAATACTTCGACGGAGCTGTTGGTTTGTGCGAGGAAATGTTGTCTTTTTGGTAGCTGTCATGGAGGATACGGCGACCATTGCTACTACTATTGCTAATGTTTTGCCATTGCTGCTGCTACTACCCGCTAGCATACTTGCAACATGCAACTAACTGCTTCTGCTACTACTACGACTATGAATGTTGCTCTACCGGCTGTCACGCGCCATTCACTCGATCGATTAGTGTAGTAATTAGTTGCGCGCGGATTAAAAGTTGCACCAACAACAAAAAAGTGTAAAGTTGAGAAACAAAAATAGAAGATATAGTGAAAAGAAGAGCATAAGGCACAAAAAACAAAAAAAAAGAAATTTATAAAAAACAAAAGAGTAAAAAGGTCGAAAGCAACGTCGGAACGGGCGCTTCTAGTTGGCTGGGTGTTTAATGGCAATATTTAACCAATCTAGCGCTTGCAATTGAGTTCTGTTGAAATGAGTTAAGCTGGGTTGAGCATTGAAAAGCGCAATTTTCAAATTACTGAAATTAAAAATGCTACAAATGCACTTAGCGCCAAAGAACGGAAAGTAGAATGTGAAGAAGGTTGAAATCTAGAAGTATACGTTTCCGACGAATTTTATCTTCCTTTGCTGCTTAAGGAAGTTGTTTGAGCGTTTACTATGTAGAGTTTTTCCACCGCCTGGCTTTTTTTTAGTTTTGCATTGCGTTGGGTACAAGCTTTGTTGATTTACTTATAAATGAAGACATTTCATGTTGAAGAAACTGCAATTCAATTCATTTGAAGTAATTTACTTCAGTGCAATTGAGCGTTTATTGATCGCCACTAGCCACTTAGCCACTTTGCTTGCTCATTCTGTCACTCATTCAACTTATGGTTGACTGGTAACGGTTTACGTTGGTGGTGTTGAGATGCGAAAAAAGGCTGCGTTTACTCGATTTTGAAGATTATAGCCCACCTTCCTGTACCTGCATTCTTCTTTGTAAATGCATAAGTGTTTTGCTAAAAGAGTTAATCAAATGTGGAAAAAATATTTCTCACTGCTGCTCTCAAAGAAAAATGCTTAACAGATCGTTCCATAATCCTGCAAGCTGTATGTTTCGATATAATGAATTTAACATAACATAAGACAACACAACATCGCACTTAGTTGAGTGGTTTAAAATTGATTAAACCAAAAAATAAAGAAATCAATTCTTTTTGTGGTTTGGTTCGCTGATCAATTCAGACAGAAAATTTATTTTTGAATTGCCCCGCTGACCGGGAGGTGGTGAGTTTAGGTGAATGTAGGGGATTTGAGGTGATTTAATGCGAGTTAAGGTGTAGCGTTTGGGCGCGATTGCTAACACCAAAAAATGCATGCTATGTAATGCTGCATGTGCACAAATTTCCTTCATTATATTTATGATATTTTTGCACATGCATTTCTCAACTTCCATGCAATAAAACTTTCTTAAGTTATAATATTTGATAGCAGTTTAAAGTATGCTCGGCCTAGTCTGATCCATTCTCCGGACAATGCTTCCGGAGCTTTTAGCGGACTATGCATGGCTTACAACCATGCAGGGGGGGGTAATAGTTTATTACCATCGGCCACAGTGTCTACCTACTACTTTTTGGTCCAATAAATATTTTTTTTTATATAAATACATACAGGTCTCCCCTCTCACTGAGTTAATCATAAGGTGAGATGAATTAAGATGAGTTAAGGGGAGTTGAGTTGAGGTGAAGTAAGGTAAATTGCGGTCAAGGATGCATCGTAACATTAATTTTAACGTTCACCGAAAAGAAACAAGCGTTTCTGTTGAAACGATTAAATTTTTTATCGTTTTGGTTTGGTAATTATCAAAATAATTCTATTTTGGTTATTAACGAAAAGAAATCCAATCGTTAACGCTAAAGCTGTAGCATGCCTTTAGGCGCTAAATGTTAAAAGCGAGCCGGCAATGGTTTACAACAACAACTTTTCGTTGATTTATTTCGTTTCACTGTTAACGATTGATGATTTGCTTTGTTTCAATGTTAACGATTGATGATTTATTTTGTTTCAATGTTAACGATTGAGTTTTGTGTCGTTTCAACGGAAACGGTTGAATTTCGTTTCGTTAATTTAGCTCTGAAACGTCACGAAATTATTTCGTGAAGTTAATTTTGCTCATTAACGAAACGAAATGATATCTTTATGTTTGTTGAGCATCCCTGATTGCGGTGAGTTGCGAAAGGTGAGTTGAAGTGAGGTGAGTTGATTTGAGGTGAGCAACATGACATGAAATAACATATCTTAATCTTCAGTTTTATCTGTATCTCTGTATGTTTATCTCTTTATATCTGTCCCTCTCTCTATATCTATTTCTGTCTTTACCTATACGCTCTTCTTTATCTTTATCTTTTTTATCTTTGACCTCATATTTATCCTAATCTTTATTTTTACTTGTATTTCTATTCATTTAGTTAATCTTTTCTTCATCTACATATTCACCTTCATCTTTCCTCTTATATTAAGCATTTAAATTTACCTTGATCTTCATCTTTGCCTTTATCTTTATGTATGTTTATTTTGATTTTTATCTTTGCCTTCATCCGTTTCTTCATCTATATATTTACCTTTACTTTCATCTTTGGACTAATATTAAAATAGATCTTGTTCATAAACCGCTGCTTAGCACGTTTCTTTCATTCAGTGTCAATATTAAAGAATAAATTTAGGAGGCATACTATCCATCGCTGCATTCGCAATACTGATTTTTCAAATCACTACCACTGATAAAGAAGTTTTACTTCAAACCATGCTTGGAATTCAAATGTGCTTTGCCCTATTCGCAAGAAGGATGACCCTGCGCCATCTACTGCAGGATGAGTGTTTTGAGCATTGGATATACGCTCTTTTCGAGCCTATTGTGCGAAAGGTTAGAGCAAATCGCCTGCGAACTGATAGGGTCGCATAAGTGTGGATTTATACCTCATAAGTCCACCATAGACCAACATCAAATTGTCTCTTTTAAAGCCGCTTTTGTCAGCACCAAAAGGACTAACAGCTCTGTCAGAACTCGGAAGGATTTCTCTGAGCCGTTCGATACCATTCGAGGTTTCAGAAGATGCGACTATCGCGTAATTTATTTAATCTGATGTAGGTGGGAATAATTCGACCTGCAGAACTGAACCGTTCAGATATGATTTTTTTTTATAAGGAAACACAATTGCTGGTACATGCCGATGGTCGCCATAATCTTCCACAAAAATCGCGCCGCGGCAGTCTGTTTCAACTTTTTGAAATTAGATGGAACGAGCACAAAACGAAGTTGACAGTTATAATTCCGAAAAAGTATAGGATTCCTTTATCCAATGGAGAAATTGAGTAGCAAAGTTCTTTCTTGATGAACGAAAGTCACGCTCCATAAGCCTCATATTATCCCCTACGAATGTATGCAACAAAAGCGGATATCATCTGATGAAGCGGCTACTCTGGTTAGACAATGTCGTGCGAAAGAATGCGAATGATCTATCCCTGAAAGTATTCGATGCTCAAACCTCTGCCTGTGTATTGTATGGAATTACGGCCACTTAGGGCGAACTGTCGATCCATATGTAGATTAACTCACGCTTGGCAAAAAACTACCGTAATCTCTAAACAATCTACTTCGTAAATACAAATTAAGAGAAGATCCTGAGCTCAAAGTTGTCGGCATTAGCATGGGGAATCTTTGATTTTAATTGGAAAATCAACGCTAAAATTCGTAGACAATGGGCCTATATAGCATACTACACTTGCAATAGAATGTTCAACAGAAACTGGGGACAAAACCTAAACTTGTGATGTGGATGTATATCGCTATCATAAGACCAATCTTGGCATACAGCGCTTTGGTTTGGTGGACCGGAATAAACAAAAAATGTTAGAGCACTAGGTAGCATACAAAGGACAAGCGTAACGGGAACACTAAGGTCCTACCCGACAGAAGCGTTAACTGCTATTCTCAACCTGATTCCTATCGATCTTTACCTGAAAGAAGTACGGTTGACAATTTAGGCTTCAGCTGTTGCGTGCAACAGCTATTCCCATCCAGAAGATAACGGAGACGAGACAAGCTATCCATGACGGATCCAAGATGGATTGCGGTGTAGGAGCGGGAGTCTACTCTGAGGAGCTCGGTGTTGCGCTACCTGTACGATTGGGAAAAAATACTAGCACCTTCCAAGCAGAAGCTGTAAAATGTAGGGTAATAAGGTCGGGTACAAAAATAATGTACCAATATATTCTGAATGCCAAGCGGCGCTATTGGCAATAACATCTCCTGTTACTAGATCTGAGCTGGCCAAGGATTGCAAAATGGAATTGCGCTTAGTGTCTATTCAACTACGGTCCCTCTTGTCTGGGTTACCGGGCATAGGAATGTTTTAATGAATCCGAAGCGGTGGCACTGGGTTGCTCTCTTGGCATAATTCAAAGATAAATTACTCCGCATTTCCTTAGACGGGCTATATGAGTAAACAGGTGGTAAGACTTGTAAGATATCAAGAGAATTTCGCCATGACTATAACAGGACGAAGACCTTCCGTCTGCTTAATAGATCAAGGGCAGAAGTATGGGGAATTGTAGCAAACATCACGGGGCACTGGCTCCCCGGCAAACATGCGGTCAGTATTGGACTACCCTTCAATAGAAATTTCCGCAGCTGCCAGCTGGAAGATATCGAAGAAAGTGTCCAGCATTTCCTGTGCGAATGTTCAGGCGTTTCCAATACCTATACACGTATATATATGAATATATGTATACGGGGTTACCGGAAAACTTGTCCTTATTACTTAAGGACATTAATATTTAGGTAATTTCTGATTAATTTGGTTATATGACATGATGTCCAAAATTAAAAAAAGAAAACAAAAAAAAAGTAATTTAAAGAAAAGAATGAGAATTTCAATTTCAAATTCAATGAGAATTTGTATCAAGAACAGGCGCGGCCAGGTTGAGACGAATTATAATGAAGAAAAAAATTAAGTGCGCCTGGGTCACACTCACGAAGTGAAACTTATGTCACATATCTAGTTTGTGTCATAATCAATACCTGTGGTTCGTTGGTTTGAAATTGTGAATAAAAAGACAGGCTAGTTAATATAATGTTATATGATTAAGGTTATATTTTAATCCATAACATCGCATATCATATCTAATAATAAATATAATCGATAAAAATATCGATTAATATATCGATAAAACATCGATAAATATATCAATAACAATACCGATTATTTTATAGATAACAATATCGAAAAATGTATCGATAAATATAAAGACTGCAAAATAGATAACTTCATCGATAACAATATCCACTATTATATCGACAGCAATATCGATAAAAATATCGATAACAATATCGATTATTATATCGATAAGACTATCGATAAATATTAAGATTGAAAAATCGATAAATTTATCGATAAATATATCGATTACATGCTACCCTATTCTCGTTTTTTCCTACTCCGAATCTGTCGCGTTTTCGTTTCTCTCCCATGTCTCCTTCCGTCCGACTGCCCCACCACGAGCGCCATCCCCTCCCTTTTCCTGTCGCTTTTTCGTTTCATTCGATATTGGAATTACAGCCCAACGAGCGCAAAGAAGTTTCACTTCAAAAAGTTTAAATTGTTACGTTTTTTGTTGCAGTCACTATTTTTGAAGTGAAGCTTTGCGCTCGTTGTATATTTATCGTATATATATATATATATATATTTATCGTCGTATATTTATCGATGTTTTATAGATATATTAATCGATATTTTTATACCCGAGCGCACTTGTGCACAAGGGTATATTAAGTTTGTTCACATAACGGTTGTTTGTAACAGCCTAAAGGAATCGAGAACGATATAGACATATACATATCAAATGCTCAGAATGAAAAGAGAAATCGATTAAGCCATGTCTGTCTGTCTGTCCGTCCGTCCGTCCGTCCGTCCGTGTACACGATAACTCGAGCAAAAATTGAGATATCTTAATGAAATTTGGTATGTAGGTTGCCCTTTACACAAGGTAGGTTGGTATTGAAAATGGGCGAAATCGGACAATAACCACGCCCACATCCCATATAACGGTATTTTCGAAAAAATTAAAAAACTCCGATATTTCAGTAACTACTGAAGCTAATTGTCTCAAATTTGATATTTGCAATGATATATTAACGAGCAATAAGAATATTATACATTTGGGAAAAAGGGGCGGTGCCACGCCCACTTATGGATTAATATGTATATCTCGGTAACCGCTTTACCAATTTCAACCAAACTTGGCACAAGGGTTGACCTTGGCCCAACATAAATAAATGTTGAAAAGTTTTGAAAGCGGACAATAAACACGCCCACCTCCCATATAACGGTAATTTTCAGAAATACAAAAAATTCGATATTTTAGTAGCTACTTAAGTTTATTGACTCAAAATTGATATTTGCAATGATATATTAACAAGTAATAAGAATATT
>JAPVRG010290316.1:4983-21223 GCA_029783565.1 Rhagoletis cerasi
TTATATGGGAGGTGGGCGTGGTTATTGTCCGATTTCGCCC
This sequence comes from Rhagoletis cerasi, assembly GCA_029783565.1. Lineage (NCBI taxonomy): Eukaryota > Metazoa > Arthropoda > Insecta > Diptera > Tephritidae > Rhagoletis > Rhagoletis cerasi. The sequence continues at coordinate 5,024 of JAPVRG010290316.1, forward strand.
ATTTTCAATACCAACCTACCTTGTGTAAAGGGCAACCTACATACCAAATTTCATTAAGATATCTCAATTTTTGCTCGAGTTATCGTGTACACGGGCGGACGGACGGACGGACGGACGGACGGACAGACAGACATGGCTTAATCGATTTCTCTATTCATTCTGAGCATTTTGATATATATATGTCTATATCGTTCTCGATTCCTTTAGGCTGTTACAAACAACCGTTATGTGAACAAACTTAATATACCCTTGTGCACAAGTGCGCTCGGGTATAAAAATTTGCAAATACACCAGCGACGAGCACAAGCTCCAACATAAGCAACAACAACGCGCTGTTGACAACAAACGTTGACGGCGACAATAATTATGCGAGTTGCCTGCCCAGAATGGCAGCCCCAGCGGGACGGACGGACGGGCGGACGGACAAACAAACGCGCCGAAATGTATGTATGTATGTATATATGTGCAAACATAAATATGTATAAGACGTCAAGGAAAGATAAAGAAGGTCCTCTTGGCTGATAGCTAGCAGAGCAGCAATAACAACAAGAACAAAATCTTAAGTAGAGCTGTGGTGTTGGCGACAACGCATTCTTGACGGCTATGTTGTAACTGCCGTACCTAAATTGGCGCGTCAAGCGCCAAGCAACGGTCAGAAATCTGCATGCCCATACAATTTGTACGAACCATCCCACAATAACGCGGAGTAAATGGAATTTTCATTTTTGACAAAGCGTTAGGTGTTGAAGTTGGGTGCGGAAAATTTAACGAAGGAAAGAGGACAAAAAAGTGAAAGCGGAAAGGAGAGGAAATGAGCAAACGTCAAAAATGACGCCGCGTTTATTTGGGCAAAGCGCGCGATGGCACTCGTTGGCGCTGGAAAACATAAAGTTAGCGCTGCAATTTAGGGATGGTAGTAAGTTTGCCGTCGCTTGGCGTGTACCTTTTACCAGCGCTCGGACTTTACTCCGTTTTTTTGAAACATTTTAAAACCTACTCCGCTTGTCTTAATCGTTTTTTTTCTCTCACGGCTTTCGGCAGCACACTCACGATTTTCAGCAAAAAAATTTAAAGTTTAGTAATAATTTATTTACTGTTGAAAGAGAACTAACTTAATAAAACGAATCAGTTAAGTAATTTCTTTACTTTTTCTTGGAAAAGTGTAGAAATTTGACGGAGCATATTCTAACTTAAGTTGTTTTTTCGCATCTCAGTGCTGTTGTAAAATTTTTTCGGGAATGAAAGTCATTTCAAATATATTTAGAAATATATTTAAAGTAGAAAAGATCCAGGGCATAATGATCGCAAGATATAATTTACAAAGGGTATGATATTTATATCCTACTTTTTGGAAAACACTCATCACTACCTAATAGGTAAAATATTATTTTTGCATCGGTTCGCGTTTTTGTTTTTGTCGTGAAACGAAAATATTTAAGTGATTTCCTATTTCATGCAATTTATTCAAAATTTCAAGAAGAGGTTTATCAAAGCTTCTTTCAGTTAAAAATTAAATTTCCCAATTTCTGATTCGCAGGAAAGCGAAAATTTAAATAAAAATTTTAAATCTACTACGGATATGTAGTTTTCACTCCGATTTTTCGAGTGATTTACTCCTCAATTGAGTTTAGTAGTCCGAACACTGCCTTGCACTAAGTATACGCATGTATGTGGGTGCATTTGTTGTAGGAGGAATTTGCCAAGTTGGCAAAGGAGCAAGAAAATATATGGTTTAATACCGATTTTATTGGGATGAGGGGGAACTGAGGTAGGCAACTGATAATAATGATGTTAGCAAATGAATCGCCAAGTGGAAAAATGTGTACATATGTAAGGAAGAAGACAGTAGTGATAATTTCCTTACTTTTCTGGAACTAATCCGGTTTCTTGTGTTTTATATACTTTTTCTTACAACACTCCATACTATTCTACCTATATATAAACAATAATTGAAATGCGCTTCAGCTAGCAGTGACTAAGACCTAGATAACTGAAAATCGCCAATGATTGCAAACTTAACTTGACAAGGTATATAGCATAGTTGATTTTTTAGGTCCGATTGTACTATTTTAGGTCCTTTTTCACCTTAAAGGTATTTTAGGCCCTACTTTGGTGTTTTAGGTACGATTTCAACGAGTAGGAATCTCCAATCATTTTCTATAAAAACAAATTCCACACCACAACACTTGAAGATCAGACTTAATGTAATAAATGTTCGTTTACGGCACGCATGAATGGAGTTTAACCTTTATAGTTTGTTAATTGTAAGTACCAGTCGAAAAAGAAGAAGAGGGTATTTTCTCGATGATGATATGGAATGGAATTGTGGGTGGCCGGAAAAACCAAAAACAAATTTTTGCAAGCACTCAGGCAGTATTTCCCATTATACTTAATGCCAAAAGACAGTATTTAGAGGAAAGGGATATGTAGGTGGGGGTGGGAGTTCATTGCTCCTCTACAATTTTACCAGACTCCTTTATGAATTTTAGAAGTTTGTTGAGGGAAAGAGAATGTACGTCGTCCATTCTCAGTACATCCGACCCAAAAATTTACCATCTGAGTCTGGCGAAGGCCGGACAGCGGCAGAGAAAATGTTCTGTAATATTCTCGTCCTCCAAACACGATGTACACATGGATCGTCGATGATGCCTATGGGCCTACCAGGGCTCGAAGATCACTCCTTCTTTGTCTGAGAAGAAATTTTGCTACCACCCTGTCAGGCCTTTCAGGAAACACTTGGCTATTTTGCAGATGTCAATAGAGGCATTTCATGTCATCGCGGCCACCTCTGTGCGCGATCTCTAAGGATTTTGATGAAAGTTGAGGAGATTGAAGGTCTAGTCTAAAGGTCTGAAATCACGAAAATGCCTGCAAAGAAATTGCAGAATTGAACTTTGTTGCAAGTTCACATGGGAAATCTGCTTACGACGGGATTGGAGGGAATTTTAAGCAACTAGCGGCTAGAGCAAGTCTTCAACCAACCAAAGCGGCAACACAGACCCGTTTATTATTTAACCTTTTAAACTAGCTTAACATAGGATTAAAATAATTGGCACGTAGTCATAGTCGAAAAAAAGTCCCCTGTAAAGTTAGTTGTAGTTATTTTTTACAGACATGCCATTTGAAACATACAGCACCTTCTTTTTCTCTAAATTATTCTTTCCCCATTGGTAGAGGGCTTCGGGTGTACGAATTTGTTTCAACGCCGTACAATTTTTATGCCAATTTAGGTACCCTCAAAAAAATGCAAATATCTATTATGGTATATAGGGGAGAGAGCTAAGAAGGGTCTAACAGCGTAACACACGTGCAAAAGGACTTTTGCAAAGCAATATTCCCCATTGCTTTCAGCTGTGGTATGCACCCCACAAGCATCAGACCGATAACCCTAAGGCCCGATGGGGCCTTAGTTCGGTGGAAAGCTCTAGATAAGTGGAATTATAGGAAAGTAATCGGGAGGAGGAATCAATTGACTACTTCTGTGTCGCTGGCTGGTCCTACAGTCGAAGCATCTCAAGCCCCAGGGATCACGTTTCTTCAATTTCTCCTTGAATAGGCTCCTGCCCCTTTCAAGGAAATCTATCTCCTCCTGTCACTCACTCAAAGAGGATCACTTTAGTTAGTTAGTTAATATTCTGGGTGTAACAGAACAGGAGACACCGCTACCTGAAAGATCTGCTGTATCTCTAAAAAGAAGTCCCTAGCCCAATGTGGCCAAGATACCTTCGGCTTCGCTAATGAATCCTAAAAGGGCCTTGGCAGACGAATTACTTATAAAAAGGGGGTCGACCATCGAAGATTTAAAATAAATCGGTATTTGCCTGGCTAAAGCCGGACAGTGACAGAGAATATGCTCCGAGGTTTCATCAGCCTCGAGGCAGAGCCGCCATTCTGACTCTGTGATCGGTGCAAGTGGAATCACAATTGGTTGTGACACGAAGTCATGTTTTTAACGTGAGTACCTGCCTACCAATTGGCCATGTAAATGTATACAATTAAGCACCTTGGTGGGGCTCGAGGCCGACCTAAAACCTCTGCCGTTCTATGAGTCCGGCACCCGATTGCTAGGCAACTCCACATTGAGCCGACAAGCAAACTCTCCCCGCATTTGGGGTTTAAACCACAGCCACCACGATACTCCCCGTGAGGCCGTGCCCAAAAGGAACAGGCCAGAGCAAATATAGGATGCTCTGGGGGCTCCTGTTCCACCGTGGTACCAGATTGAGCACTCTGGTCAGACTGTGAAGCCGAAACTTCTGCCAGTTGAGCAAACAACACTCCGGACTGGCGACCGTTGTCTAGGGTACCTCGGGGTTGTCACACCCGTGAATCCACCAGTTACGGGCATTGATTTGCCACAGAATCAATATCCTTGAGGGGTATTTGCTAGGACAATGTCGTTATGGACACCTTTGTCTCCGAGTGAAAGTATGGAATGTTCCATACACCTCCTCCTAACCTACGACGGACAAGGGGCACACCATCTTAGAAATAGTCGATGAATTGTAAACGAATCTCGTTACTGTTGTGGAACCAAACGGCGAAGTAACTCTTTGGAGATGAAATGAACACCACAAAATTTGTCCTTTATGCTGACGATATCACCATTGCGTACAGAGGCAAGTTACCACAGACACTGTGCGACTTCATGCAGAGGGTACTTCGGCACGAGGCGATGTGTTCGACGCGCTGTTGTCTCTGCGTTAATTCGCACTAAGCGGAAATTTTCCTTTTCAAGACGCATAAAACACGAGAACACACAAACACAAGAAGAGGCAAACCTTAATCCTTAGGCGTTGCTCTAGACAAGAAGCTGAGATGGAAGGAGAACATAGCTTAGCGCCAAAAGAAGGCTTCCATAAATCTGTACTTGTGCAAGAGAGCCGCAGGCGAAAAATGGGGGTTGAAGTCACTCATTTACTGCTGGATATGTGCAGTGGTTATCAGACTAGTTCTCCTGACCATACCAATGTAAAACTACTTAGCATTACTTGTACCAGCTGAGCAGTCCGAAAAGCGTAAAATGGCACTTTTAACTAGAAAACGACCGAAATTCGGCTTAGCCATGTTCGGCCACAAAAGTTCGATTCGGTTTCGGTTCGGCTTCAGCAACAAAGATCCGACGTTTTTAAAAAGTCAGAGCTTATAAATTACTTGGACCTTGCCTTGGATACACCAATGCTTTTGTCTCGAGGAGGGGGTTTTTCCTACGGTTCATTGTTCATTGACCTCATGTGCCAACCATATCTCAGTTGCTACCACCCTAATGTACCGCCCTAATGACAGTAAATTAAAGACCGTCAAAAATCATTATGTTTTGCCGAAATAAAACACATTTTATTTTGTTGGAAAACCATACAAAAAAACCAACTTTGTTTTTTAGTTTTTTTTTTGGTTTTTTTTTATGGAGCCCCTGAGGTCAATGAACTTCCGCAGGAAAACCCCCTCCTCGAGACAAAAAATTGGTGTATCACATTTTAAAATCCGACTATAAATGCCGAAGATATGAAGAAAAATGTAATTAGGCGACCACTAGGGTCGTCCAAAAATTTTTTTTCCTATTTTTTCAAATTCTTTTTAAAAGCACTTCATATGACGGGGTGTACGCCGAACGTTTTTTTTCGATACGGTCTAAGGTGCATGTTGTATTTTGAAATAAATTTCGGTCATCCATTGTTAAATTTGGTATGGAGGCAAGTCGATTTGGGCGCTGTGTCTCATCTACATAATTTTTGATCTAATGATGCTGGGGAAAGGAATGCGAATCGCTAGCTTGCGGATATTTTTGCTAAGCAAGCCAAAAGGTCAGCGCAATCTTTTTCTTGGTCAGTTAGATGTGGTAGAAGTCACAGTCGCCAGTAGTTCAGTTGCAGCGAGAAAGTCTGTGTTGATAGCTCTGAGAAGCGCTTAAAAGGGATACTGGCTATGAATCATCGCTCTAAATTTGATCTGAAGTAGAAGCCACAAAAGGCAGAAGATGGCAATGCCTCAGCAAAACCATCGATATAATCGAAAATTAATCGCAAGGGGATTGTAAAGCACTTAAATCCATAAACATATATATTTTTAAGGAGAGTTGTCTTTTCTAAACCAAAATCACACAAAAAATCAATTAGTTTGCTAAATCTCCTATAAGCCAATTAACTGCCTTGTATGCAATAACCATACATATGTATGCATATACCTATCTATGTGCATAAAAACATTCATTTACATACATTTTCGACGATTCTCATATCTGAAACTTCGATTTTATGCAAACTAGTTGTTTGGGCAATTAAATTTTATAGAAGTGAGTCCCAAAACAAAAATGGCAAAATTAGCGAATTTGTAAAACTTAACAAACTAAATTGAATGAATCAGAGGAAAAAGTATATTTAAAAGAACCAAACAAATTAAGACAACCAAACGAACGATCAGGAGAAACAAAGATGATGAATATCACCGCTCCAAAACAATGGAGAATTTATGCGTGGAACATAAACGAATACTTTGCCGCAAGTAGTTTCAAAAACTGGCTTGGAAGGAGGGTTTGTACATATGTATGAATGTAGATATGTGAGCATGCGCTTTGTAAATATGAGGTTCAAACAATTCATCCAGAAGTCTGCTTTTATATTTGTATATACATATGTACTTGCATGCAAGATCTGAGACGAAGTCGAGCAACCAGTAAATGTCTGTGAAGGAAGCACAAGGAATTAAAATAAAACGCTTAGCGATGCAATCTCTTACTGTTGGGCAAACATATGCAAATTTGTTTGCGCTGATGCATATTAATGTACAGTGATGCGTTTTTTGAGCTTACTGAAATTAAAAATGTTTCATTAAGGTTTTATCGAAATTTTCTGAACTTATAATAGCTTGAAACAGCTGGAATTTTCAAAATAAAAAATGGAATCTACTGGATACATAAAAGCCAAATCAAACCTATTTAGTTTGATGATGGCATTGTGTGGTGGAATTCACTAGAAAAGTCTACATTAGTTCGTAAGTAAGAACCCGCCCAAAGATTTACCCATGGAGGAATCAGCGGCGCGCTCCAGATCCTGAAAACCAATCTATAATATGACCTCCTGAGTATACAAACTTGCAAAATATTTGTCTGTAGAACTGGTATGTCAAAATTTATTTTCCGATACATCGGATAAGATCTACGTAGCTCTGAAAGGCGGATAATGACAGAAGTCCAGTATAGTTATGTTAAATTTCAGGTACCATCTGAGGCCTGAGCTTGTCCAGCAATTAAGAATACCAACTGGGGAGAATTCCACATTTGGTGGAATTCGGACTTTGTGGGGAATTGGTGAAAGGCAACTTCATTTCGTGCTGTCGAAAGCAGCTTTAAAATCAACAAATAGCTGGTGTGTGCCGTCTCGAATTTCGACAGTATTTTCCAAGATTTGGCTTATGGGGAATACCTGGTCTATGGAAGATTTACCAGGTATAACGCCACACTGATAAGGGCCAATCACTTCTTTGAAGCTGGGCTTCAGTATTTCACACAATACACTCGATAAGACCTTGTATTCTATGCCTAGAAGGCTGATCCTGCGGTAGTTGGCGCGCACGGCAGGGTCACCTTTTCTGTGAATTGGGCAGAGCACATTTTAATTGCAGCCGTCGTGCATGCGTTCATATGATCATATTCTTCACTAGAGTTGATGCAAGTATCTTATCACTACTACTTTCCTGTCTGCTGTCTCACAGGAGGAGGGTGCCCAAAGGCAGGGAATAAATACAGCACTTCGGATAAAGGGGCACATATTTGTTCCGTTTACTTTTCTCAATATTGATTCCGCCTATGTGCCCAGAAAAATAACAGTTTGTTTAATAGAGCATTATAGTTTGCAGAATTGCGTCGAGTGTTTTTCCGGTAGACATTCGAAAAGGTATTGAGGGTGACTCCGCTGCCTAAGTCTAGCCAGAGCCGAAAAGTGGCAAAGAACGTATTCGATACCCTCTGCGACAGTAGTTATCTCTTCTTCCCTTGAATACTTTGGTGAGACTAGACTAATTGATGGAAAATCGATTCATTACGGATGGCGAGATAAGAGCATTTCTCACGGAAGTAGACATGGCACCTCCACGGATAGCCAAAGATCCATTGAGGCAACCTTACGCAACAGCAAGCTTGTCGGCTTCAGCACAGGTAAATTACTTACTGGTTCTGAGTTCTCAAGAAGGTTTCAGCACTCCAAATCATAAACAAAATGGGCCGCAATCAGTGAACTAAACTGGAATAGGCAAAATCAATTATCTCTGTGTAGTCAAAAGAATGGTGAAGAGTGAAATAACCTTCCCATTTGTAAGCCGAAGGAAGCAGCTTCGAAGAGACAGTGGGCTACTGAAGGTCGTTACTGTCTGTGCACACGACCCTGCGCTGCTGTTTGGCTGAATGCCACGTCTTAAACTGATTTCCTGCGCCTCCTATCTTTATAACGAGCCAATAACATCTTGACCACGGCGGCCGTGACTTTGTATCTAGGTGCATAAAATGTATACGTTACCCTCGTATTATAAATTTTTATACGATAGACGATAAACGCTGGGGATAGCTCACGTAAACCTTAATATTTTTCCGAACTATGTTGGCGGAAGTCTTAAAATCAGGGACCGAGAACGCGTTCCGTTTTTGGTTTAGCTCTGCACGAGAACATAATGAATGTCAAGAACGTTCCCACAAAAGGACCAAACGGGAACAAAACGTTTGAGAACGTTTTCGTGAAGACCAAAAAGAGAACAAAACTCTCGGAAACGTTCTCAAAAAGAACGAAATGAGAACAAAATTTTCAGGAACGTTTCCGTAAGAGCAAAGAGAGATCAAAACCCTCGAGAACGTTCTCAAAAAGAACAAAATGTTTGGGAACATTTTCCGTGAAGAACAAACAAAAGAGAACAAAACTCTCTGGAACGTTCCCGAAAAGGATAAAATGGGAACAAAACTCTCAAGAACGTTCTCAGGAAGAATAGAGCAAGAAATATTATCATTATTTTTAAACGAAATTAAAAATTATTAACATAAACTTCTACTTTTCAGCGTCTCATAAGCCCCTTCCATTGACAGATAAAGAGTGGCAATGCATCGATGAGTATCTGAAATTGTTGATGCCTGCTAGGATTGTCGCCAAAAGACTTCAGGATGAACAGCTGAAATTGGAATGATTTTTCGTCATCTGGATCAAGTGCAAACTACTCACACAAGATGTCGGAACTACCTTAGCTGAGGAAGTCGTGGAAGCCATGGACAGGCGAGAGACGCATCTGATAGAGAATGAGGATCTGTTGGCTTCAGCTTTTTTGGATCCCCGATTTCTCCCGAAGAAAGGTCTTCTTCCGAAGAAGTACCATCGTAAAGCTGTTCCAAATTCACAGTTCACAAGCGAATTCTGCAACCAGTAAGACGATTGGAGGAGGCCACGCTGGAACACGTACGAGCCATAAGAGCGATGTATTCCGGACATTGTTGGAACGAGTGGTTGCGGAAATTCAGTTGCTGTTTTACCCCCAACTGAAAATATTCCTAACTATTGGGAAAAGAAGCGGAGCATCATGCCACAATTACAAAACTAGCTATAGTGGTCCATGCTACTCCAGAAACGCAAGTCACGGTATGCGGTTCATATTAGAGACTTTGGAGCGCATCTGACAGGGACGATCTTGAACATCATGATGGTACGTTGTAACAGTCAGAACACCAAGAAGGCCCTGACCAAACATGTAAGGAGTCTCATTTCATCGCCGAAAGGTTCCAGGAAAAATGCTCCACTCAAAGTCAAATTTCCTGCAGGTCAATTAGCGAGAGAAGATGGTGTCAATCTACAGAATACCAGCGATGAAGCCCATGAAGAGATTATTGAATTTGCTTAATAATGATGATTTTGTCCATCAAACCTTGTACCAAAACTACAAAAAATAAACTAAATTTTACTATTATAAAGTGTTCCAGTTTTGTTCTTTGCGAGAGCGTTTTCCCCCGTTTTGTTCTTTGCTTGAACATTCCGGAGACTTTTTTCCCATTCTGTTCTTTTTGTGAATGTTCCCTAGCGGTTTGTTCTTATATAATTTCCGTTGCGAACGCTCTCGACAGTTTTGTTCTCACTTTCGTTCTTTTGAAAACACTCCCGAAAGTTTTGTTCTCATTTCGGTTTGGGGTTTTTAACCGTTCAACTTTTTTTTCGGTGCATACTAATGTACATATACAAGGTGTCCCAAAAGTCGACGTCCAGCCGGAAACAGGTGATGGCAAGGTCATAATAGTTTCACAGAATAAAATATATATATATATATATATGTCTTTTTTTTTTAAATTATAGGCGTTCAAAAAAACGAAAAAAAAAACTCTGTGATGGTTTTTTAGTTCCCGTTACTACAAATTTATATTTTTTCTCCATTTTAATTTTTTTATGTAATTCTGAGTAATGCTTCTGTTAATTATCGTCTAAAATATATAGCCAACTACTCTAGCTTGGACGAAAATGACACTTTTTGCCCAACAAATTTTAAATTTAATATGTACTATATTAGTTTGGTAAGTAACTTTGAAAGTTGGCGCATTTAATAAGAATCCCAAAATGGTATGACACTTGCTAGGTTGTTTCTTAAGTTATGGGCAATTTCGATTTTTATAAAAAAATAGAGTTTTAAACATTTTTTTTCTTACTTAATTAAAACGATTGTATTGTACCCAATACTTTCCTTGAAGCCGTAACTTTTAAGGCATAGTTTGAGTGAGCCCTGTCACCCCTTTCCGGCTTGACGTCGACTTTTGGTACACCCTGTATATCCTTATAATTTCTCCTTCTCATAAAGTATAACAAAAATTTTGCCTAAGCCAAATAATTTTTCTGTGCGCACCGTACACCTTCCGCCCAAAGCAACTTCTCTGAGAGATGAATTAAGGATATTTCAGATATGTGTATTGTTAGCGAAAATGTAAAATAAATAACAGACTTACAGATAAAAAATACTCTTGACCGCCAACGCAAAAAACAAAAAATCAAGATAATTTTTATAGAAAATGCTAACCCTCTAGGCGCCTACCGACTGACCTCCACTCCACCAACTGCTTTCCACAGCGAGTAAGCTGCAAGGTTTGAAGCGGAGAAGCAAGATGATTCGAAGAAAAATTGCAAATGGGAAATGAGAGCGGATTAAAGCCTGAACAATAGTGGCAGACATGCATGCACACATCGATTCACACATACAAACATAGCAACATTTCCTACAACAACAAAAAAGAAAGCTAGCGGCGCATAACGAATGGCAAAAGCATTGGCCGGGGCAAAGAAAACATTTTAAAATACAAACGAACGAACTGGCTGGATGGAGCGCGCCTCATGCCTCCCCTTCTTGAACCCCAACTACATATTCGTACTTATTATTCATTTTAAGGCGACAGTTGCTGCTCTTATTGGAAAATTGCGGTTGCTTTCGAATACGAAGCGTGCTGAGCTACAAGTTCAGCTGATGAGCGCTACGCGAGTGGCTGCGAAAGAGATAGCAAAGAGGGCCCAGTATAATTATCTCTTTCTGGCGTTTGAAGCCGGCTCGGTACTTCCAATTGGAACAACTTGCTCACGCTTGTGCTCACATTTCCAGTGCGGCACGATCACGTCAAACGACTTGTTGCTTCGTTTTGCTTTTTTGTTTGTTGATTTCTGTTTTGTTTTCATCATTCGTTCGTTCACAAAGCCATAATATTAATGGACAGCGATCGGTCTTAGATACTTGTCTGGTTGTTTCCATGCATGCATGTAGGTGTAGCTGTGTTTGAGAGTGTTGCATGCACAGTTGTTGTTCGTACATATTGCGTTGTGCTTCCAACATAGGGGAGATATCTGTTGGATACCCATGCACCCATGTGCGGTAGCGATCAGTCGCGATCAGTCGCGATCAGACCTTGCTACACCACGGTTTAGAGTGTACGCATGCGCGCGCTTTTTTACGTTTTGCTACGAATAATTTTAACGGAGTTTTCGTTATTCAATTGCATTTTTATTACCTAATTAGAGTTGGTAAAGTGATTACATAAAGCGCATACTAATAAGGAAGTTCTATGTGCGGTAAAGAAGTGTAAATAAACCAGCTGAATTGCAACGTTTGTGTTGTTCGAAAAATTAGTGAATTGGAAAAGAAAACTAATGGCGCAAGTCGAATGCGTCAATTGTGTGCTAACTTGTGGCGATTTTCCATTCAATTAACTCACATTGAAATTTATGTGCAATGTGAGTGTTTCGTTTGCTCATCAAAACAAAGCGAAAAGCAAATATACATACATATGTACATAAATTGTAAAAAAATAATACTACATACATCCATACATACTTATTGTGTTAATTGCTTACAATTAATTTTCAAGAAAACAGTGTTCCAAAAAAACAAAAACAAATCAACTCATGAAGCTATTGCAACGCTTCATTGTGTCGGAAAAGTGTATCGGTTTTGCCGCAACAGCAACAGCAACAACAATAACAACGAAAACCAGCAATATTGCTATCCACCAACGCTTCGGGCTAAAATAATGAGAATAATCCTGTTGTCATTGCCGCATCGTTACAAGCGTCTACTGCAAGCAATGACACTCGCCGTGGCAATAATTTACACCACACTGGTGCTATATCAGAGCGCCTACGGATATCCTGATTTACAGGTGGGTAGTACACTATACTGCACAAGTATGGCTGCAGAGGAGGCACATACATATGTATGTATGTATTTCGTTTGTTTGTATGTGCAAATGTATGTATTTTTGTATGCACGCGAAAGTGCAGACATTTGCTGCCCTTCAGCGTGGGCATTACAAGCACTGATATCAATTTATGTATTTGCATTCATATGTATATACATACATAGGTACCTACACATGTAGCTGCATACTTATTTATGTACAAATGGACATTTGGCATGGTGAAAGGTAATGTGAGTTGAACGGAGAAAAAATTTTCAAAATCAGCCGTTGTGAAAACTTTTTCATAAATTTATTCAATTAAACACAGTGCAGCAAAATCCACAAAAAAAAAATTAAACAACACTTTCAAATCAATTAATCTGGCGAACTTACTTTAGTGCTACAATGCAGAAAGCAGGCATACGCCTTGTGTTACTTTGTCTGTTATTGTCATTTGCTTTGCCGTCGGCATTTCAAATGATGCCATAAAGAAATTTCCAAGCGGGCATATGTCGTTCCCGCAGAGCCGTTACGAACTGATTAAAAACGGCGAGCGCAGGTGTTTAAACCACAGCCTTGCATAAGCTGGGCAGCTTAAGATATGTTGAGATGAATTGTCAAGGCTATCTTGGCAAATATATAGAGATGACGTGGATGGTAGCGTTGAACATTTTAATAATATTGGTTATAACTTGTTTCAAAAATATGTACCAAAACGTAATTTTGTTAATGAAAAACAAACAAACTTGTGGTTCACTAAAGAGCTTTAAAAATAGAAAAATAAAAAGACACTTTCTTTTAAATTGTATAAAAGAACGGGCTTGCACAGTGAATATGTAAAATACTCAGTTTTGTGACATAGCTACTTTGTACTGAATAAGAAATGTTATCAGTCATATTTGTGTGAAATGAAAAATAATTTTATTAACAATTCCAAATCATTTTATGGTTTCGTAAATTCAAAACGTAAAGTACATAGTTTTCCGTCCGCTACGAACCATCACAACACTGTGTCTAGTGACAGCCAACCCATTGCCAGCATGTTTGCCCAGTCCTTTAGGTCCAATTATTCTGTCATAGGACTATCCGTATGAACTTTGTCAGGTTAACTCAGTTCATATTCCGGTGGTATCTTCCGAAGAAGGTTTACACTATTTAAAAACCTTAAACGAGTCATTTAGGCCTGGACCAGATCATATTCCGCCCTGTTTCCTTAAGAACTGCGCTGAGAACCTGAGAACATCTGCGAGCCTCTGACTTCTCTATTTAACCTGTCACTACAGCACGGCGTTTTTCCGTCAGCCTGGAAGGAATCTTTCATAATACCCCTTCACAAAAACGGCAGCAGGTCTTCTATAGAAAACTATCGAGTCATAGCAAAACTCTCCACTATTCCAAAATTATTCGAAGCAATCATTGTTAGTCAGCTGACGTGTTCTATATCTTCTTCAATTTCACAATCTCAGCACGGATTTTCTAAGGGAAAATCTACTGTCACTAATTTATTAGAGTTCACAACTCATGTTTCAGAGAAAATGCTCACACCGACGTAATATACACCGATTTCAGTAATGCTTTTGACAAAGTAAGACACCTGTAAACTCGATCTTATCGGTTTTCAGCCTAATTTAATCATAATTTAGGGACTAATCGCTTAATCACTCAGTCAAACAATAAGACTAATTATGCATTTAATGAACCTCTCGTACGATGTGCTCGATTATGCAATAGCTACGTAGCGCTCTTGATTTTAATGTTGATATTATAAAATTTAAGCTTGATCTTTTTTGTTTATTTAACTAAGTCATATTTAATGCAACTTTAAAGTTTCATTTCATTCGAATGTCATTTGAATAATCTGTAAGAAAACTTTATGTTGACAAATAAATAAATAAATAATCTTCTTAATTGGATCTCTTCTTACTTATATGATAGAAAGCAAAGCGTTATTTTTAAAAATTGTTCTTCCAACGTTATTCGCGTTTCTTCAGGAGTTCCTCAGGGAAGCCACCTTGGCCCGATTCTGTTCCCGATATTCGTAAATGATATTTCTTCTGTAATAAAATATTCGAAAATTTTAATGTATGCCGATGATGTAAAACTTTTTAAATCATATTCCTCTGTCGAAGAAAGGTCTTTTTTACAAGCAGATTTAAGCAGCGTGGTTACCTGGTGTAATGCAAATTATATGCCACTAAACCTTAAAAAATGTAAAGTTATGTGCTTCTCTCGAAGGACAGTTCAAACAGCTTTTTATTCAATATCGAATTATAATCTGGAACAGGTATCCAATTTTGTCGATCTTGGTTTTACAATGGACTCTAAACTCAATTTCAATCTTCATATTAATGCTACAGTCAATTAAGCGAAAGGCGTATTTGCGTTTGTAAAACGATGGTCAAAAGAATTCAGTGATCCCTATGTTACTAAAACTCTTTTTACATCTTTAGTTAGACCAATATTAGAGTACTGATCTATTGTTTGGAATCCTCGCTATCAAGTTCATTTAGAAACGATTGAATCAATTCAAAAACAATTCTTACTTTTTGCTTCGCGTGATTTTAACTGGGATTCAGAGTACAATCTCCCACCCTACACTAGTCGTCTAAAGCTCATTAATTTGCCTTCACTTGCAAGTCGTAGGGAAATGCTAGGCATAATATTTATCGTAAAATTAATGACTGGTTTGATTAATAGCCCAGCCCTTCTGGCTGAAGTAAACTTTAACGTTCCCTCTCGAGTATCAAGGCACTTTCGACCTCTGTTTTTAAAGACATGCAAAACTAATTTCGAATTATACGAGTCATTCTGTTGTTTGTGCGAGGATTTTAACTCTTATTCCAGCACGTTTGACATATCGGACTCACTTTTTACTATAAAGAAAACTGTACTGAAATACTATCTTTATCATATCTGATCGGTTGATGAATTGATGATGATCTCGACACTTAACAAACTCCTGCTTTCCACGACTCGGCACCAAAAAAAAAAAAAGAAGGGTTCCGTACGTCATGCGGACTGCGCCCCTCGTGTCGGTTGGGCGGGAATGGAGGGTAAACCCGTTGGGATTAATGGTCCCCCAAGCCACTACGTCATGTGCTAGCATAATATATAGTCTCCAGGCGTGAGTTCCAGTCGAACAGTATCCCGTCAATATACCGACCATAATCGAGAGTTGAGGTTTTCTGAGCCGAAAGAGATACGTTAACCGCCTCCAGTACACTTTCTGCATAACGGAGTAATTCATTGAACTTAATTGAATTACATTTTTGACAGGTGGCAAACTATCTCATGTTCCAACTTACATATGTATACTTATATGATATCCAAGGCACATTAACAAGGTAGTCTTAGCAGGGCGGCAATTTTGATTTTTTTTACTTCGTTCTTAATCTGAATTGTCAAACTGTGTACATTCATATACACATTCATATACACATATATTGGCTTGCTGCTTTTTGATTGGTCGAACGTGTTTACATTTCTTTCTGTTTTGACATTCTAGATTGATTTTACTCTACTGAGACTAC
>JAPVRG010290320.1:18238-30368 GCA_029783565.1 Rhagoletis cerasi
GGGACTGGAATTCTCGATAACGAGACCTTCGTTTGGAAGCTTCTAGAGATTAGAGCGCAGGTATATAAGCGTGTGTTTACACTGCACAGGAATTCATTCGTAAATCAGAAAGCAGAGAGTAAAGATCGTTGTAAGCAGCTAAGTTGCTAGCAAGCAAGCTATCAGAAATTTATAGTAAGCAAGTATTGTAAAGGTGGTGGCCGCTGTGGTGTAGTGGTAAGCAGTGCGCGCTTCCACTCCGAAGGCCTGGGTTCAAGCCCTGGTCAGAGCAACGTCGAAAAAAAATTTAGAAAAAAGGTTTTTTCTTAACAGCGGTCATCCCTCGGCAGGCAATGACAAACCTCCGAGGGTACTTCTGCCATGAAAAAGCTTCTCACAAAAACACAATCGCCGTTCGGAGTCGGCGTTAAACTGTAGGCCACTCCCCTTTGTGTGACAACATCAAGGCGCACGCCACAAATCGGAGGAGAAGCTCGGCCAAACACTAACATATGTGTAAGCGCCAATCTATTATTATTATTAAGTATTGTAAAGTGTTTCTTGTACAATATAGTTAGTCGTACTGTAAACTGGGCATTTTAATTTAACAATCCAGTGATCGAACCCGAAATATTTGGGAAGTTATCGAGGATTAAAGGATAATCGCAACAGAATTTTTTTTTCATCATTTTTATATCGAAATATATGTATCCAAATTTAACGATTATTAACGAATCATGCTCGATTAAATTTGATCGAAAAAATAAAAATCATAATCTATCAGTTTATGATTTTTGTTGTAAAGATCACAACTGTTACGGTCCCTGCTTTAAACAAAGTTCCATAATACATTAATTATAGAGTTGAAAAATATTGAATTTAAAATTACATTTATTATCACTAAAATTTAAAAGTGAGGCGTTAGAGTTGCAAAACCCTATAATTCTGGCTATTGGTTCTATATGTAGCCTCAATAAAAAACTTAAAACTATGTAATTGAGGGCCAATTTGATGAAAAAGTTAAACGGTGTTTAAGTTTAATTATGGATTGTTATTTAAATATCATTTGGCTTTCGTTGGTTTTCAGATCACTTGCATTTAACATTAACAATTGTCGACAAAGAGATGGCGCGCTGTTTTTTGTTCCTTGGAGTTGTTTCATTTCCAGTTGACCAACAGATAGCGCGCTTGATGCTTGTTCCTTGAAATTGTTGTTGCATTTGTTTGTTTGTTTACATTTTGTACTGAACAGCTGTTTGCTCTAGATAACGTAAATACCTTCTCTGATTGATGTTTGGTACAAACGCAGGGTTGCATTTCTAATATTTAAATAGTCAAAATTGGGCTTTAAGTGCTGTTTAAATATGTGATCTGAAAATGAATTTTTGGAGTTAATCAAAAATCTCTACTTAAATGGCTCATCGGAAATTGTCCCTGAGAGTTGGCTCATTTGCTTTGAGAGATTTCGAATTTCTTGGCATTGTATGCTTCCGGATAAGGTATTTTAGGCAAACATGATCGAAAAGAAAGATCTCCTGTCCGACTGTGCCAGCAATTTCTTTCTTGATTCGTAGCGCGGCATACCATTAAAGGTCCCATTAGAGATGCCAATAGGGGCGCACAGTGCGGAAATTGAAAATTTTTCGTGACAAAATGTAATATCTCTCTTTCCTCGAGAACGAAAACAGCGAGCGAAATAAATTTAACACCAATTTAAAGATTTAGAGATAGCGAATTCAGGAAAAATATTTTCATCATGATCTTCAAAAGTAGGGGGTTTTCGGTGTTTTTCCTTTTACATTTTTTAACGAGTTAATTACATGCTGTTCTTAGGTCAAAAAAGACAAAAATCAAAAATTTTACATTTGAAGGTCATTTTGAAAGTCAGTGAATAAAAAGTTATCTTGACCTTCAAAAGTAAAATTTTTGATTTATTGTTTTTTTTATACCCGAGCACACTTGTGCACAAGGGTATTATAACTTTGTTCACATAACGGTTGTTTGTAACAGCCTAAAGGAATCGATATCGATATAGACATATATATACAAAAATGATCAGAATGAAAAAAGAACCGATTAAGCCATGCAAAAATCGAAATATCTTAATGAAATTTGGTATGTAGGTTGCTCTTTACCCAAGGTGGTTTGGTATTGAAAATGGGCGAAATCGGACTGTATCCACTTCCCATATAACGGTATTTTCGAAAAATACTAAAACTACGATGTTTCCGTACCTACTGAAGCTTATTGACTCAAATTTGATATTTGCAATGAAATATTTACGAGCAATAAGAATATTATAAAGTTTTGAAAAAGGGGCGTAGCCACGCCCACTTATGGATTTATATGTATGTACGTCTCGGTAACCGCTTTACCGATTTCTACCGAACTTGACACTAAGGCTTGATCTTGGTCCAACATAGAAAATTGTTGACAATTTTTTAAATCGGACAATAACCACGCCCACCTCGCATATAACGGTAATTTGCAGAAATAAAAAAAATCAATATTTTAGTAACTACTGAAGCTTATTGACTCAAAACCCACTTATGGATTTACATGTATATCTCGGTAACCGCTCTACCAATTTCTACTAAACTTGGCACAAGCATTAATGTTGGTCCAGCATTGGAAATGGTCGAAAATTTTTAAAATCGGACATTAACCACGCCCACCTCCCATATAACGGTAGTTGCCAGAAATACAAAATCTGCGATATTTTAGTAACTACTGAAGCTTATTGACTCAAAATTGATATTTGCAATGGTATATGAACGGGAATAAGAATATTATAAACTTTTGAAAAAATGGGCGTAGCCACGCCCACTTTTAGATATATATGTATATCTCGGTAACGGCTTTACCAATTTCTACCAAACTTAGCACAAGTAATAATCTTGATCCAGCAGAGAAATAGTTCGAAAATTTTTGAAATCGGACAATAATCACGCCCAATTTTCATATAACGGTAATTTACAGAAATACGAAATCATTGATACATCGGTAACTACTGAAGCTAATTAACTCAAGATTTATATTTGCAACAATTCTTTAAGAAGAAGTAGGTACGATTACAACAAATTTTTGTGAAAATGGGCGTGGCACCGCCCACTTATGACTACATACGGCCAAATCTCCGGAACCGTGTCATTCAACGTTAAAAAAAATTAAATTTTTTAATTGAACGCACAAAAATAAATTATACATCAAATTGTTCGAAATCAATTAAGGAAGCAATAATTTTTTGCGTGATTAATTTTCTTTATATGCTGAAAGAGTTATAAGTAAAAAACGGTAAAAATAAATGGTGAACTCTCCTATGTGGCTGACGGTTAAAGGGGCCGTGGGCTGAGGGGAAGTGAGGGTGGCACCTTTAATTTAGAAAGGGCATGAACTGCCATTTTCAAAAATTCAACTCCCGACCTCCTAGGCCCCTTATGGGTCCATAGAGAGCCCTTAGAAAAATGGTCAAAAATCAAAATTTTTACTTGCGTTTCGCTTGTTTTAAGTATTATAAGGCGCGGTATTTTCACGCAGAACCTTCTTTCGAGGAAGTGGCCATCTTAACCCCGTAGAATTCCGATTATCCCCGTCAGAGTATTTTCGCGCAAAACCCTCTACCGTGTAGTGATTATATTCAGCCCTATTCTGCATTTCGACTCGAATCGAAAATTTCTCCGTTTGGCAACTTTGGTATTCTGCGTTCCGTTACGCTTCGATCAATCTTCGAAATTTACGATTATACCTATTCTACATTTCGATCGTAGTTCCGTTTTTGTAAGTTTAAAATTTTTTGACGGAGAGCGTTTCGATTTTTATTTTCGTGGCTTTCAATAACACAAATTTCCAAAAATTTAAGTAAAACATGGTTGCAAAAATCATCATAAATTATTATTTTTAAATATTTGATGTTTTGGCGATGTTTTTTGAAATGAAAAAAAAAAAAAAAAAACAACACCACGAAAAATTGTCTGAAATAATGGGATTTCAAAAGCGACCCAGAGGAAGTGCAGGCGTTTAGGAAGGGGGTTCCAAGTACTATAAATGCACTTGGTCCACCATCAAAAGCTTTCGTTGCTTGACTTTAAGAAATTTAGTCAGTGTCGTTGACACGGTTGCCGGACACATTCCTACATTATAATTATAATATAATTTGGTATTAAAATAAAGTTTATACCCTTGCAGAGAACTTGTAGAAACGAGAAGGTGCAAACTACTCAGTGGAACATATTTGATGAGAGTCTTAGCGGTGCTATTAGGTTTCTACAGTGATATTTTCGTTTCTACAGCGATGTTACAGTCAAGTTTCTTTGTTAATTGCATGGCGACATAACAGCGGCGAATAACGTCGTGGATTCATGACATTTTGTGTGTGTAAAAATTGTTTGTATTGGATAAGCCATTTGGACACAATAACCCGAAATCACTGTACAAATAACTAAACAATAGCCCTTATTTCTTAAAAAATGCAAAAAAGTGCATAATTCATAGTAAAATTGTGAAAAAATTATTGAATAAAAAAAGGAGGGTTTTCATTGACCTAAAGTGTGAACCTTTAACTCCACGTGTACGCATAACCTTTTTGGATCGGGTTACCCCTTTGGACGGAATAGCCCGAAAACGGTGGGCCAATAACTAAACAGTACCCCGAACTACTGCATACATGCACAGTTTCGGTTGAAAACCGAAATAATGCATATGACGAAACCCGAAATAATGCATGCATGCACAGTTCTGGTTCAAATCCGAAATTATGCATATGAGAAAAGCGAAGTAATGCATATATGCACAGTTTCGTTTGAAACCGAAATAATGCATATGACGAAAACCGAAATAATGCATACATGCACGGTTTCGGTTCGAATCCGAAATAATGCATATAAAAAAAAACGAAGTAATGCATACAATGCACTTTAAACTTTGTTTTATTTATCAAAAATATAATGAGATTCACTTCTGTATACAAATTTATAATTTTCTTCGACTTGCGAGGTTCAGCGATCAGGAAAAGAGTGAAGTTGGTTGTCTTTCGCGAATACCAACTTCACACTTTTATACAGTACAGGGTTGCTTTATTTAGTACTGTTTAAAACTCGACCCACCTGACTATGACCGACTTCGGTCATACAACTTTATATAACATTTATGTTCAGATTGTCTTAGGTACTAATATTTACATGCTGTACGTTACAGTGTTCGATGTGTTATTACAAAACCATACAATTCATCTCAAATTCCAACGCTTAACTGCTATGTATTATGTTACAGTATAAGTTTATAGCCTATTATTATTCGTTCAACTCATCAGCAGAAGCGTTTTTATCAACCCACTTCCGCATTCTATTCGCTTCAATAACACCATTATACGGCAGCTGAGTTAACTGGCAATTGTCCACATCTCTTATGACATATCTGTATTTTCCTAAAACCTTGAACACAATGTAAGGCCCTTTGTATTTAGGGACGAATTTTTTGTTTGTTCCCACTACTGTATCTACATTTCGTATAACAACAAAGTCCCCTACTTTGTACTCTTTCGCATTCACGCTATTCTTCAGAAAATAACTTAGATTGTATTCTTGCCTCTTATCAATAGCTTTGGACGCGCTCAATCTAATTTGCTCTAAATCTCGTGAAACGTTTTGATTTACTTTATCCTCTATGTACTCCGTAAACTCATCTATTATCTCGCCCCTCTGCTCGACCCCAAAAAGGAGTTTGCTTGGGGAACTTCCCGTAGTACTGTGAATTGAATTCTTAATGGCATATTCCACTTGAAGAAGTCTGCTTGACCAATCTGCATGATTGATTGGTTCGGTAAGCCTTCCCAACATCGTCTTTAAGACCCTATTTACACGTTCTACCTGTCCGTTGGCTTGTGGGGAAGCAACCGCTGTTTTTACATGAATTATATTTCTTTTTATTAAAAAGTTCTCGAATTCTAGTGACGTAATACAAGTCCCTCTGTCGCTTATAATTCTCCTCGGCCTACTATAATAGCTAAAATATTTATCTAATGCTGCATTAACCTCACGAGTACTTGTAGAATTAGTGGGATAAAGTTTACGAACTTCGTGAAGGAATTGATTACAACCAATATATGTTTACGTTTAGACTGTATTGCCGGCAGCGGACCAAAATGGTCAATATGGATTGTGTCAAACGGCACTGGCCTTTTAGGTATGTTATAGAAATTCCTTTCATTTGCTCGAACTGGCGCTGCATACATGATGCACTCAGACAGTTTTGAACGAACTTCTCAATTTTCAGCTTCATTTTCGAAAACCAATAGTACACACCAATTTTCGTTAAAGTTTTGTCAACAGACTGATGTCCTATTTTCTCATGCTATCTTATAACGTTATCTTCCATTTCTTTATATAACATGGTTTTCCCCATCTCCCTTTACTTTATAAACTAGTCCGTCTGTTAATCTAAAGTCCTTTACTTCTTCCTTTTCCATAATAATAATCTTTTAAATCTGTTGTCAAATCGTCACGTTCTTGAGCTAATTGTATATGAAACTCGGTTCATTAAAATCTACATTAGCAATTTGACATCTGCTCAACGCGTCAACATGATCCATTGATGACCCCTTTCTATGCTGAATGGTATAGTTGAAACTTTCTAACTCCAGAGCCCATCTAGCTATTCGTGCATTTACCTGCTTTCTCCCCAAAGTCATAGCAAGCGATTTACAATCCGTAACGATCTTAAATGGAATTCCTTCCAGATATACTTGAACCTTTTCAGAGCAATGTTTCCAGCTCGAAACTGTGATACCTACTTTCTGTGCTTGACGTTGTTTTTGAAAAGTACGAAATTGGGTGAAATTTACCATCGTCCTGGCGCAGTAGCAAAGCAGCCCCAAAACCAGTTGAACTGGCATCACAATGTAATTCTGTTTCTCTCAGTGGATTATAAATGGCTAGCACTGGACTTTCGGTCAGTCTGGTTTTTAGTTCTTCCAATGCGGCAATAGAATACAAGAGTGTAACTCTTTTTGGTTTTTAGGAACAGGATAACGTTTAATAGTGGTTATATGCGAGTCATTTAGCGATATACCTTTGGAACTAACTGAATATCCTAAATACTCAATTTCACTCTAACCGAATTTACATTTAGTAAGATTAAGTTTGAGTCGTCCTCTTGTGGAAAAGCGTTTAAGGACATTTTCCAACACCAATTTGTGATCATCAAAATCATGCGAAGCTATAATAATGTCATCCATGTAGATTATTATTTGCTTTGAGTCAATTAAATCCCTAAAAATTGTGTTAACAAATCTTTGAAATGCAGCCGGATCATTCCTTAACCCAAACGGCATTTTTAAGTATTCGAATTGGCCGTTTGGTGTCACAAAAGCAGTGAGGGGAATAGATTCCGGTGACATGCGAACTTGGTGAAATCCTCTTTTTAAATCTAAAACTGTAAATATTCGTTTTCCTTCCAAGTATTCTATGCAATCATCTATCAAGGGTAATGGATAATTATCCCTAACTGTTATTTTATTTAAACCTCGATAATCTATGCACATGCGCATCCTTCCTTTTCTTTTGACTAGTACTACGGCAGAAGCGTATGGCGAATTGCTTGGCCTAATGATTTCTTTCCTTAGCAATTCGTCAATTTTATTCTGTACTTCAGCTTTTTCTGAGTAAGATAATCGTCGTGGAGTGCAATAAAATGGTATTGCGGTGGTTAGGTGGATCTTCATCTCATAATCAAGCGGCTCGACTGCAACCTCTCTTGGCTCTAGGTAAGATTCCCTAATTATATCGTTTAAGGCTACTGATTGTCCTCTATTCAGTCTAGGATTTATATCTGGTTCTAGCGCGTAAGATTCTATAATAATAATAAATTGGCGCTTACACATATGTTAGTGTTTGGCCGAGCTTCTCCTCCGATTTGTGGCGTGCGCCTTGATGTTGTCACACAAAAGGGAGGGACCTACAGTTTTAAGCCGACTCCCAACGGCGATTGTATTTTTGTAAGAAGCTTTTTCATGGCAGGAGTACCCTCGGAGGATTGCCATTGCCTTCCGAGGGGTGACCGCTGTTAAGAAAAACCCTTTTTTTATTTTTCTAAATTTTTTTGCGACGTTGCTCTGACCAGGGCTTGAACCCGGTCCTGCGGAGTGGAAGCGCGCACTGCTTACCACTACACCACAGCGGCCACAAGATTATATAATAATGCAAAATATATCATTACTGCAATGCGTTACAAAAGGATCGGAATTGAGTTTTCTATTTTCTTCATATGATTTTAGAAGATCGCATCTGCTGAGGCACGCAAGTGCGTTTCTTTTGGGTGCAAAGTAATTCGTTTTTTTCTAATGCACTTCAGTTCTTCCTTAACATATCTTAGCTTTACTTTTGTTAAGCGAATCTTAAACTTGGACAACAAATCTCTTCCAAAACTACTGGCATGAGCATACATTCATGTGACAAATCTACATTTTAACATCTTTTATTTCATTTTTTAATTTACCAAAACATTTTAATTCATTTTTAATTAATATTGGGCAGGTTCAGAAGGCGCAGCAGTTCAGCGCAACCGGTTTGATACATTAGATGTCAAACAACATGATTTCTCAAATGATCAGAAAAATATTACGCTCATCAAACACTGAACTGTTGAGTTGATCAGAAGTACACAACAACCCGTTCAGAAGGTGTAAGCACAACAGTTACTGAGCTGTTGCGCTTTCTGAACGTGCCCATTCTCTTCCCTCCGACACCAACGTATTTTTTAAATTATTGGATGTTTATTTCCTTTAATCAATTCTATCGGAACATCAGATTCGCGTAACAGACTAACGGGACTACCCGTATCAAAAAGAGAGAGGTACTTATTAAATACTTGTTTCTTACAATCTCTAAACTTAATACTCACAAAATTGTAAGCGCCTACATATTCACCGTCTTCCTCGGCTTCAATCTCTGTAACTGCCGTGATTTGTTGCCGCTTGTCCATTTTGTGAAGGATCTTTTTGGGGTTGGGGCAGGAACGGTGCTCATGGCCCATCTGCCAACAGCGAAAACAGGAACCATTTGGCCTGAGTGGGTATGGGCAATTGGGCTTTATATGCCCTGTTTGTGAGCAGTTGAAACAGTGGACAGCTTCCTTCGGAGTCCTTGCCGTTTCTTTGGTCGGCGTTTTGATGGTGTCAAGTTCACAGCGCAAGTACTTCTGCTGATGTCTGGACACCAGCATCTTCAGCTCTTCAATTGTTTGTGCGCCCATAAGAAGGTTTTTATTAGATATGTTATTTCCCAGGCCTTCAATAATAAAGTCGATGACTTCGGTTTTAGTGATGTCGGATTTTTTAGCGATGGCCTGCATGTTGAGAATGTAGCAGTGGAGTAAACATCTTGCCGGCTGACGTCTCTGTCAAATTCAGCAGTTAGCTGCCTGCGTAGCTGATCGTACGTGAATGCGGATGTCGTGGACAAAAACACACGTGCTGTACCGGTAAGAGAACGCCGCAGGCACAAAAATCGGAAACGTTCGTCAGTATTAATTGTATTCATTACTTCTTCGAAATCTCGCAAAAAATATCGCACTGATGCTGTAAACACATAAAAGGCTTGTTGCGTGTGGCGTGCAGCCTGTCAAATTAGAATACACGTAAGCCTATGCGCCGAACACAATCCACAACACAAGCCAGGGTTGTCGTGCGATTGCACACCAAGCTGTAGCCGGACAATTTCTATTTTCTAATTTGACAGGCGTGCGAAGAGAAAATGAGAAAATATTTGTTCTCTGTTGACATTTCGTTCATAAATTCAAATCAAACGGCTTTTGATTTGTTGTGCATCCGTTTCCAAATATATTTTGTTAATTTATTTAAAACAATGGATTCGGATGAAATTTTAAATAAAAAATTACAAGCCAAGCACGACACGACTGTGGAACGTCACTGCAAAGTTAGCCACACACCGCAAGCCCTTTATGTATTTACAGCATGAGTATGCAAAGTCATATCCACTGAATTTTGTTAGTGCATGTTCGACATCACAGTAACTGTTTTTGTTGCCAGCATTACACACTGGTGGTGCTGAGCCTTTCTCCAATTCGAAAATGCGTTGTTTAAACATGATTACTTCCAGCTTCTTGTGCAATAAAGACAATTCCTCGTCAATACTTGCTGTAGCGGAAACAGCAACAGAAGTGGAGTTGGTGATATTAGCGGTTTTGACTGCAGGGAGGGCGGTGGTGTTGGTGGCGGCAACATTATCAGCATCGGCAACGGCAGTGGCACTGGCAACAGTATTCGCAACGGCAGTGCCACTGGCAGCAATATCGGCCACGGCACTGGGGCTGGCAATTATATCGGCAACGGCGGTGGTATTTGCATTAGCAACGGCAGCAGTAGCGGCAATGGTGGCCGAAGTGGCCACGGCAGGGGTGGTGGCAGCGGCACCATCAGCAGAGGCTTCATTACCGGCAGAATTAGTTCTATCGTCAGATGCACACACATTGCGCTTAAGGTTATGTCTAGCCCCGGCAGCAACATTTACAGTCCCCAATTCACCAGCACACTCACTCACACTGGCCATGTCGGCGCTTTTATTTGTGTGCTTTGAGATGAAATCACGGGGAGCACCGCATACGTTTCCCGTGTCGGATGCAACTCCACCTGAGTGATCGCTCCTGTCTGATGCTCCCACCATGTCAAACGCCATACGTTTAAGCTGTGACAACTTGGCAGTGGCGGGAATTGTAGAAAACATTGTGCGGAATCGGTACCACACCTGATGCTTTTAACTTTGTTTTATTTATCAAAAATATAATGAGATTCTCTTCTGTATACAAATTTATAATTTTCTTCGACTCGCAAGGTTCAGCGATCAGGAAAAGAGTGAAGTTTGTTGTCTTTCGCGAATACCAACTTCACACTTTTAAACAGTACAGGGTTGCTTTATTTAGTACTGTTTACATCACAAAAACCGAAATAAAGCATATATGCACAGTTTCGGTTAAAACCGAAATAATCGGCCTTATCATGAGTTCCATTTTCCCCGAACCGGTTCACTTTTCACGTTTTGTTTCCGTGTATTTACTATGGGCGGATGAACAATTTTCGGGCGAACTTTTGTTCGGGCGAAACTCAGGATAAGGCTGAATGTCTAAATGCATGGTTTCCATATGCGTTCTTTTGGTGCCCCAAGTGCGAAATTTTCTGCCCTTGTTAATGAGAAACGGTGACTGTTGCCCAGCAGAAGTTGATCCGTGTTTGGTAATAATTATACTTCATAAATAAATTATTATGTTATAAAGGAAGCGAATTGTATAATTTTATTAAAATTAATAAAATGAATTGCGAATAAGTTAGTTACCGATGGTGACGAACAACCACGACCGAAACCGGTATCAGAGGACGCGTGTTTATTCCGAGATTTAGAGATCAACGGGCATAGGGTTTCAGTATTGTTAGATACAGGTAGTGATATCATGACACATTGGTTAATATTGGATACGTTGATCTACAACCAAAAATCAAAACGCTGTAAGGTATTGGTAACAAAACGATCATAACTATTGGATGATTCACCTCGCTCTTGGAGTTGGATGGGGTCGAAGTTAATATTGAACTTCACGTTGTTAAAGAGCGCGATATTTTATATGATACTTTTTTGGGCAAAGACGTTTTGACGCAGGTTTATGTTGTCATTGATGATGGTGTAAAATTTCAAAAGAAAATAACGACTGATCGGGAGCCAGTGAAACCTGAGGCGTTATGGAGAACAGCATAGCCAATAATGGAGTGAATCGTATTAGTGATTTGGAAAAGGAGTTTGGACAGCTTTTACATTCTGTATGCAATGCGAGTGTAGACCTGCATGTTGAATCTAACCTTTTACCGACCAATGTAAAGAAAAACGTACTTAGCCTGATTACAAACTAAAGTAGCGAGAAGAAAAAACCGCCGCGAATCGAAATGAAAATTATCGTGTCAGATGAGCTGCACGTATGTCAAAGACCGCGTCGACTGTCGTATGAAGATCAATCTCTAGTCGAAAAACAGGTGGAAGAGTGTTTGGCCAATAACATTATTTACTGCCCCACTCAGAGTCGTTTAATGATTACTTAAGGTTTTCCTCAGTAACGATTTTGAAAGATTTTACATTTGAAATTCTGTCAAATC